>AYEL01075540.1:0-101520 GCA_000484575.1 Olivierus martensii
AGTCATTCAACGCAAGTTTAGGATGGTTTCATAGATTTAAAGCTAGAGCTAATCTCGTAAATTTAAAGTTTACTGGAGAGTCAGCTAGTACTGATAATCAAGCAGCACAGAAATTCCCCAACATCCTTAAAGAGATCATTGACGAAGGGCAATATAGTCCACAACAGATTTTTAATGTTGACAAGACAGGTACTTACTGTAATTTAAATTCATGATTCTATAGTATAAATCACTTTTTTTGCATGCTGTTAACCCTCTTATAAATAACATATTGCACAGTAATTTTTATAGTATAATTCAAATAAAATACTGTACATGTAGTTTAAGATCATGTAGCAGTCAATTGTTTTCCTTTCAGGTGAAAACCGATTAACCCTTTCTACCATTGATTCTTATAGAAAATTGATTTCCGACTTACGTGACGTGATTCCCGATTTACGTGACGTTTTCCCAGATAAATTAGTAATGTAAATTGGGGATTGACTGTAACTATTAAAAATATTACAATTTAATTTCAAATTATTATAATAGAAGTCAAATCAGATTTGCATATTTGGTTTGTAGATATTCTCCTAGTTAGCTTCCATTAAAGAGAAGCATTCATTGCAAAAGTAGTTGAATAGAAAACTGCTCTAGGGATTTCTTTGATATCCAAATAGTTTTGACTACTATTACACAGAAAATCAGCTTTCTAACTGAAAGGAAAGGAATTTTTCCAGTGGTTAGTTGTGGATTGGTTTCATGCTGAAACAGAACACAATTGATTATAAGGCTCTATTTACAGACAGCAATACATGTCTATAGACAGAAGCTTTCTTCCTTGCTATGGTGCCTTGTGATCAATAATGCTCTAGCTCTGGTTTTTAATTCTGAATGGCATATAGCTCTGTTTAAAATCATATCTATTGATTTTTCTCTTCAAATATGAAACTGGCCTATCTGACCTTATTCCACTGATACTATTTTGTATCATTTTTGTCATTTTATAGCAAAATTTCAATTTTTAATAAAAGTTTTTCTAATACAATAGGAAAACTTACTCCATTATTACAATATTCATTAAATTGCAAAAAATTATTTAATCTATTTTTAGGAATATTAATCTTTAGCGCTCCACCGCCTAGCTATGCTAGACACGCCTGCTCCGTCTAACGCTCCAACGCCTAGCTATGCTAGACAAAGTTTAAGACCCAAAAACTTCGTTATTTTTGCTTAAATCGAGAAAAAGTGGTTAAAATCTCAAATTCTATCATATTTTCCATATTTCTATCGTATTATTCAAAAATTTGATTTTCCGTCGATATTTTAATAAATTTTTAATTAACCCTTTAATTCGAACCCAATCCGAATTAATTAATATAATTGTGATCTTTCGACCCCCAAAAATTCAAGAATTGATTGTCCGAATTTGTCCGACTTGCTCTATCATGTTCCACATATCCTTCAGATTTTATCCTTACTTTTTTTTTACAGATATCTTTATCCAGTAAATTAAAATTTGGGAAAGTTTGGCCCCTTATAAATAATACGATTTTAGCGCTTTCTCACACATAAAATTCGATAAATTAGTTTTATTTAAAAATTTATAAATTTTAACTTATCAGCGAAACAAAGCGACCTATACCACACTTGACAATCGACGCGGAAGTCGGCGTCCTAGATTCTGGCGGGAAATATCTAACGGTTTTTCGAAATCAGCTGATTGTTTGTTTATATTAGTTATATTTTAAATGTAACACAAAAATTTAAACAATACAATTATTTTTGTGTTATCTGCAGTCGAAACAAGTAACTAGTACACCAGGGGTGCATATTTACTGTCAAACAACGTCCATCCAAGGTCAATTGTTGACCTCAAGGCCATCGGACTGTATACATTTTTGAAGAAGGGGTGATCGGTGAAAAGACCTCCCCTTTGTTTGAAAATGCTATTATTATTATATTTTAACTATTTTTTGAAAAATTAATGACTTAGAATGACGAAATACAGAGAAATAATTCATCATCCGCCATTTTTAAAAGGCTCTGAGACTAATCTTGAGTAAAAAACTATAAAAAACGATAATTTATCAAAAATCAGTGCTAAATCTGGCATACAGATGGCAGGATGATAGCTACGTATACAAATTACAGCAATATTTATTAAAATAACAAAATTTTCAACAAAGTCGACATTCTCATATGTACTAATACTTCTTATAAAATAAAAAGTATTAATCCGGCATTATTTTAAGAAAATAGGAACAAAAATGGCTAATAAACAATTATTTTAAACATTTGTGTAGTGGAATACCGTATTTCATCCGCGAGAGGGATAATACGATTGTTTGTTTACACGAGGTCAGGACGCGTATCAAATTACAATCTGCCGGATCATTTTTCAATCATAAATTGTCTTCGTTTAATGGAAAAATTTTTTAGAATTATGAAGTATTTGGTATTATTAGATGTGGAATATCACCAGGAATGTAAATATATCAACATTTTTTTTATCCGATGCAGAAATTATGAATAATTTGAAAAAATTATGCATTGTTTACATATGCAAATTAGGCCTAATTCTTTCGTATTTTTTTTCTTTTTTTCTTTTGGTCCTATAACTAAAATTAAAAAACGATATCAGGACAGAGTATATTGACAACAAAATATAATTTTTTCGTGCCAAAAACTTAAAAAATAAAAAAGTTATGGCAAAATATCAAATATTAATTATCATATTTCATATCATTTGGATCGTTAAAGAACGATAATTTTTTTACTTTTAGAGCGTTAAAGGTTAATTCTATCATCACTTAATATATAATAAATTAAGAGTAATAAAATATTAGTTATCTTGTAAAAAAAGCTCTCAAAAAATTTACAGTAAACTTTAATAGGGGTAATAGGGGAAAGATGTGTCCATTAACCCTTTCCGCTCCTGAGTCAAGACGTACTTGACAGGCCGATGACCTGCTACAACTAGGGAAAGATGTGTCCATTAAAGCAAAAATGTTTTTTATATTAACACTCTGCTTTTTAAACTATTTCAATTATATTTTCCTACTTTAAAATGCAATTATCTAAATACTGTACTTACCATGTTTTGTTGATAGAAATTTTTCGCTGTTATAGTGATGACCAAAAATAAATTTCATATGTATATTCTGGTTCAAAAAATTTTAATCTAAATATTTTGTCTATTAAATTCAAAAGCCATTATAATGGGTTCTGTTAAATCAAATTAATTCTATAGTATATTATGAAACATCTCATATTTTGTTGATTCTATATTAACTAAATCCAGTTTCACATTTATCAGTAATTAATTTTTCACATCATGCAAGCCTAGAAAATCATTTTTCTGCAAAATCTAGAATGCAACTGTTGAAAAAAAAGATACAATGTTCATGCTGCCATAATATTTGCATTGCTTGAAGCAATATAGCTTATTTCTTCCTGTCATAGACAGGCTTATATACTAGTAATATATAATTTGTTTATATTCAAGCAATGATAAGTTTATTTTGACAAACTGTAAGAGACAACCCAATTTTACATACATAAAATGTGAAAAAATATATAAAAAATTGGAAATATAAAATTGGAAAAATATGATATTTTTAAAATACTTTTATATAGAAATTTCAATTATCTTCAAATTAAATATTTGTAAAATTATGTTTTTAATTAGAAAAATAATTTATTATTATTATTTATTTTTTTACATTGTTCTATCTAGAAATCATGCTTCCTTTAAAAATAATTTCAATAAATCTGTTTCAAATATTAATTCAGATGTTTAAGCAATATTTTACTCACCAGACCCACATTTTGAATTTAGAACTGTTGAATTTGGAATGCCTATAGAATCTTGTATAACTTGTGATATCTGACAATTATTGTTTGTCTGATTTTCTGAAACATTAGACACCTGAGGTTGAGATGATTTCTCTTTTGCTGCTCTGTGGTCTGCTAATAACTCATCAAAATTCTTTTTCCTTCCAATAACAGCTCTTCGTAATGATAAAGAATGAGTCTGAAAGATTTATAAAATTTAGTAAGAAGAATACAATAAATTTTTAATTATTATTTTACTCTAATAATTTTAAATATTTTCACATTAATAGAGATACATGAGTGTCTAAGTTCTTATATTGAACAGATCTGTGACATAATATAGATTTAAATTTCTATTTATAATTTCCCCCTTTCTTTTTGTATATTTCTTTCTTGTAGAGTGGTACCTCACAATTCGACACTAATCCATTGCTGAACTAGTGTCAAACTGAGAACTGTTGAATTTCAGGACAATTTTTCCGATATAAAACTATGGAAAACAGATTAATTCGTAGTCGTAATTTCGTTTACCTCTATTCCACTCCCTTTGTGGGTGAGGTGAGAGAGATACACTATATTATTTACTTTATTATATGTATTTGACTATTATATAATACATTAAATTACAAAATACACTATTTTATACACAACACACAATTAATTACCCCTTGGATGTTGAAATAAAATCTTTATCCTGTTCTACCTTTGAATCTATGAAACCAGCCTCGACTTGCTTTAAATTCTTCAGTTTGATCTGAGGTACATTCTGGAGTTTTCTTCTGCAATTCTTTGCAAATTAACCTAGCCTTCTCACAGATCATTGCCTGAATTACTGGATCTCCCTTCATATGACAATAATCAAGGTGAGAAGCAGCTTTCCATCTCTTCACTGATTAAAAATCTCTTCTTGTCAGAAATCTTTATTGCTCCAGCAGACATTGTAGCATCCATAATCTTCTCTCTCTGATGCAAAACATTACCAAATTGTCCTAGAACGCCATACTCTTGAGCTACAACTGTAATATTTTTACCTTTCTGCATTTTATCTACAATTTCTTTCTTCTTCTCTATGCTCAATTGAATGTTATTTCCTGAATTATTCCTCTGTTCACTTCTCTTTGAACCCACCTCTAAATTTCACTTAAAAAAATAACTACTTCTATGGATGCGTAAATTTTTTACTTTCTGAAAAATGCAGAATTGAAAATTAAAACAAACAACATGAGCAAACACCAAAGCAGCCCAACAAGAACTGACAAATAACCATGCAAATAACAAATGACACCATACAATTCCATTCCCGCACATGCATCTTCATGCGAAATTCAACTGTCAAATTGTGAGACTGATGAATTGTGGGACGTCGAATTGCAAGGTATCACTGTAATATCATAATTTCTGTAATTAATTAGTTCAGTTCTCATTAAAAGTACAATGAATTTTTTGAGCATAAATCTATTTTTTTAAAAGTTAATTAGTTATTAATTAGTTTGTCTATTTTCCAAAGAAAAATAAAGCTTATAATATGGAAGGTCATGCTGTCTGCCTTCCATCATCAATCCTCAATGATAATTTTCAAATCAAATAATAGATTTTCATGAAATTTGATATTTGGCCATTAAAAGTAATTTCAATGTCATATCACTTAACCCTTTAACTTCAGCTGTTTTTAAGTAGCTGAAGTTAAAGGGTTTCTATCTTCATCATCATCTATTTTACAGATGATGTTCAATACAGACAATTCTTCAGACGCACTAGACACTTGTGACATATACCCTGAAATGACATTGATGAAAACATCATATTAATATTCAAAATTTCATTGAAGTTCAACATCTAGATAAATTGCAATATCTCACAAGGAGACCCTGCGAGTTGGGAAACGTGAATGTGAATGAAACGTGTGTAGTTCGTAGAGAGGGCACTACTGAACACACTCATAAAATATTAGGTGTAGATGGCCAGCCGATCAAAAAAATGAACCAAAAAAATATTGTAATCTGTTATAAATCAGTATAATAAGTTAGTCTATACGCTGCGATGTGCAGCCGTGTGGTAAGATATCCGCATTCGGCGATGGCGGCCTGAGTTCGAGTCTAACTACTGCGCAATATTTTTTTTGTTTCGATTAATTAATAACATTTATTGTTTTAATTTTTTAATATATTTAAACAAACACATTACAATAAATTGATATTAAAATAGAATAATTTATAATGTATATCAATTTTCTACACTATGCACATTTTTGGATGATAATTATCATAAAAACAAAGAAAGCAGAGACACTTTCGGCAAACAGAACATTGAATAAAAGGTAATTGACCACATTCACAATTAATGTGAAAGTGGTCAATTACCGAAACTGTCTCTGCTTTCTTTATTTTTATGATAATTATCATCCAAAAATGTGCATAGTGCAGAAAATTGATATACATTGATATTAAAATAGAATAATTTATAATTTATTGTAATGCGTTTGTTTAAATTAATTAAAAAATTAAAACAATAAATGTTATTAATTAATGATTAAACAATAATTTTTAAATTAATTTTCCCAAAATAAAATTTAAAAATTATTGTTTAATCATTAATCACTAGATGGCGCCACCTTAGTTCCAAATTCTAAATTAATTAATTAATTATTAATCCAACAGATGGTGGCACCGTAGCTTAAACTTAATAAAATAATAATCGTTTAGAAAATTTAATATGGACTTTATCTGCCAGGGGGAGTTTGGCTAGATTCGTTTGGATAATTGGTAATGGTTTAATCCCCTGTATAAAGTTCGCTTAAGAGTGATATACAATATTATTAGATTAAATCACGATTATATTTCCGCTCATTTATATGAGCGGGTAATTTCTAGTAAATATTAAATACAAAATAATGCATTATCTACACTTTACTTTAACATTTAATAAACAATGAAAATGTTATGCTGCAATTTATAGTGTACTTTTATTATTAGGGAAAATTCAATCATTTTAATTTTTTTAAATAAATAAAATTGTTTAATTAGGGAAATTTCAGTTATGATCAAATTCGATCATAACTGAAATTTCCCTAATTTAGTAATTAAGTTACTATTTGAATTTCTATATATATTATAAATCTACTAGAGAAATTATGTTAAAACAAATAAGATGATGGCAGATTTCCAATACAGAACATAAACTTTTATATCAGATGTTGAAACATGAAACTATTCTTTTTTTTCTTTTTTTTGCTATTGATTATTTTAAATAAACTTTGCTTTATGTATGTGGGCTTTTATAATATTTTTATTTTAGTTTTATAATAAAATTTGAATAATTTTCTCTCTCTATTTCTATTGATAAAATGAGGAAAAATTAAATGAATAAGTTGACAAATCAATAGCATATTAGAACTGAAGAAATATATTAGTATATTTTAATTATAAGCAAAACAGAATACATGAGCTTCTCAAGTTATAAACATAATTCATATGTATATTTTGTTCTTAACTTGAGCTGTTCAGATACTGCTGTTATTTTGCCTTCAAAAATATTGAAATAACTTTATATACTGTCTTTAATAATATATTTCACAACTAGACCAATTAGAAGTTTCTTATTTTACATATTTGAATGAAAACTTTTGATTATAAAGTAAAGATTATTTTTGGTGTAATTGCTGTCATCTTTAAATACTGCTGAAATATGTTAACTATGTAATTTTACATTACATTGGTTGCTACAGCATTCTGCTATCATATTATTTAAAATTATTGAAAAGTTTTTGAAATTTTCTAAAATTTGAAAACAAAATTTCACGTTCATAAGTATGAATGTAACTCAAAAAGCTTCTGTGCAAATTAATTACTACTGGGATGTAAAACATTGATGGACAATAGTTACTTTATATTAAATTTTAAGAAATTTTAAGTGAATAATTGCATCATTATATTATCTTATGTAAACAATGATGTAACTGCTGGGAATTCAATATTTAAGTTCACAATAGATTATTATTATTAATGAAAAGCAAATAATAATGCAATAAAAATTTAATTGTGAAAAAATAACATATTAATGAATAATGTAATTAAGCTTATTTGTATATCACTCTTACAAAAATATCATTTAGATGAATTAATATTAGGTCATGAATAAAGATGGCCACATTTCCAAGTTCATGTGTATGGAGTCAAAAAATAATAATAATAATAATATTAATAATAATAATAATAATAATAATAATAATAACCCCTAACTTATCTGTTATTGACATCGTAAAATCTGTAATTGCTCGAAAGTAGATCACGTGTTATTGTGGCGGAGTGATAAATCACTCACGTTGGGTACGTCGGCTTTGTTCTTTATCCTGAACAGACTATAGTAATATTTTAATTTATTCACTTGAAAAAAAAAAAATACGTTAGCGTGCCGCGAACTCACAACATTCAGTTCCGCAGGTAAGTGACATAACCACTACACTCCACTTTCGTTGAAAGACAGTTAATTTTTTTAGGTATATAAGCGGCGCGGTCCGGCTTCATGACATTTGACCCTCGAATTTTTTAAAAACTAAGGCATACTGACCTAAAACCTTTTACACGAGTCACTTTTCGATGGCCCCCAACCTGTATGCTAAAGCCGATCGAAATCGGCTTTAACATACAGGCAAGGGGGATTGAGGTTGTGTCCTCCCCTTGTGAAATGTGAGGGGTGGTATAGTGAAATATGACAAAATGTTTTTTTATCAAAAAAAATGGTTTATATGAAAATTTTAATTGATATCTTTGCATTTATCAATCGTCATCTCGAACAATGTTCGCATATCGTTCATTTCTTTTGAAACCAACAGGGGCAATCGCCCCTGTTGGTTTTTCTGACGTAGCTGCGGCCCATGTTATATGCTAGAAAAAGAAGAATAGAAAAAAAAGAAGAAATAAATAGATTAAAATGTAAAACACAAAAACATTAAATTGAACGCGTTATGAGGCCAGAACAGCCTAATAGGCACTTACCCCATGGCGCTGTTAGGCACTTGCCCTGGATAACAATATTTACGGGGCAAGTGCTTTCCAGGGTTTTTCTCAAAAACTTTTAAAATGTCAAAAAATATTGTTTACGTAATGTAAACCTTAATCAATATTCTTCGTACTTATTAAAAAATATCTCCTAATATGAAGTTATCTTAAGAATTATAGCACTTTTAAAATGCTGTCAAAGTTTTGTTTGCTGTTCGGACGCGACGCATTTGTAAGAGTCGATGTAAATACTGGATTCGCATCATTCATCGCGAGTTATCTACGTCCATAGGTCGATATTAACTTGTAGTAGAATACTTCAATATCAAATAGCAAAATTTCGATTATCTTATAATTAAAAAATCCCGATAATGCATTTCCCCCAAGTACGCCCTTACCCCACTCCGCCTTACATAAAACATCTATAAAATTTTTAAATTAAAATTTTCTCAAAATTAGGTTGATAAAAATTTCAAGCCACTTTATTAATTCATTTTTTATTATCGTTCAATTAAAAAAAAATTAATTTTCCGGGGGCCCTAAATTATCGGGTGCCCCAGGCTAGTGCCTAGTTGTGCCTATTGAGTAATCCATCATTGTATGTAACATTCAGTTCAACATAAGAAAGAATATATTAAGTCAATTCTGTGATAATTTATTTTAATTATGTAAACATAAATGAAATAAATTATTACAAAATTATTATAAACAAATGCCTATAAGGTAAGTAAAACAGTGATTAGCCATTTAAGAAGTAAAAGCTTGTGAGAAAGCCATATATAGGTATTTAAACTTTGTTTTATTTTTCTATAAACTATGTTTATTTATCTTTTAAATAGTAAACATAAAAACTAAATTTAAATATATTTTATGCAATGCAAATAAAAGCTGCAAAAAACATTGATTGATCACTTGAATTTTGAACCTTAAACACTTGTTTATTTATGCTGAAGGACTACTGACTCAACTAGAGGTTTTTATGTCTTACATAAATTCATGTTCTTAATAAAGAAAGCAAAAATTTACTAAGAAAGGATGGCAGTATAGAAGATTGTCAGTGACAGCCATTTCCAGATAATTACGACTTCTGGCGACAAGCGACAACTTTTTGTATAATGCTCAGTGATACAAACTTTTTGTATAATACTCTTAACCAATGAAGTATTGCACTCTATTGAGAAAAATTTTTAAATATTGACAGAATTGTTAATTTAATGCTATATGTTATTTGTGGTCACTTACTGGTTAGTGGCCGCAGATTGCCCTACTGAAGAACAAGTACAGTATATTATTATTTATACATAGAAAATTAAGTGTTACTTATTCACATATAAGGGAACTAGTTCTCTTTCTATATATATACTATAATATGAATCTTATAATTTTAACAGAATTCCTATACATAAATTTAAAAATAATCAAACACATATTTTAACTATTTATTTACTAATGATATTTAGATCAGTGCACTAAAAATTATTTATATATAAAGTATAGTAATAATGATATAGAGTCTATGTTGATAATTCATATATAATTATAATTAAAAATCAGTAAATCAAATAGTTTTTCAGAAAAAGATCAAAAGAAATAATTAATTTCATTTACTATATTTTTTAAAAATTCCTGAGAAAATCCAATAGCTCCTTTTTGCCAAAATCTTTATAAAATTTCTAAATAGAAAAAAATATTTAATGATTACTACTAGAGATATTAAAAACATTTCAATAAAATAATTTTCTGGGTAATTATCAGAATTAGTTTCTAGTGACAAGTTTCGTCAAAATTTAAAATTATATAAATAAAATTTAATTTTTTTTTTTATTATTTCCATCTTCTTTTATAATTAAAAATAATGATTTGATTATACGACAGTAATAAGTTTAAATGATTTTTACTTCCACAGTGAATAGTTGTTAGCAGTTAAAAAAAAGAAGAAAATTGAAACCTGACTTTTAATCATTGCTAAAGTTCTTTTCTCTGTTAATTAAAGCAAGTCTGATCGAAAGAACTAATCGACTAATTTCTATTTGGGAATAATTAAAGATGCTGGATTAAAAAGTATGACTGCAGGATTAAAAAATAAAGTAAAATCATCTTTAATAGTACCTTCCAGTTAAGTTTCATGAAAATATTATTAATTTAACATTTCAAAAAAAAAAATATATATCAATGGAAGTATCTTAGAAGTTTGAATTTTTGTCATTTTTAAATGATGAAAATTAAGGGTTAAAAATTGAAGTATCGAGGCTACTTTTACTGGCAGAACAGCCGCATTAAATTTTTTAAAACTGTTAATTAATTTAAAGTTATTTAATGGGCGAAAAAGACAAAAGAAAGATAACATGGTAATCTTATTAACTTTATATTTCGAAGAAGAGAAGCTTAAAGAAAATATAGATTCTATATCTGTTTTATATAACTAAAAAAAAAGAGAGTTCACGTTCACGAAAGGATTATCTACTCTGTTTTGATCTTATTAGGTTGGAAATTTCTAAAAGTCTTATTTGGTCAAATTAAAATATAACTATATCCTAAATTTATTCAAAAGCGATTGTACAATGCGATATAGAAGTGTTTACGGAGAAGAGATCCTGACTTCCCTCTAATTTGATCCGATTGTATTGAAATTTTCAGGAATCCTTTATTTTGACAGTAGATGTTTTATATAACCTATTTCTCAGTGATGGATCAGATGCGATCTGCGGAGGAGAAGAAAAAGAAAAAAAAAACGACGTTTTTTGTCGTTTTTTAACATTTTCAATCTGTTCTTTTATTTATTAAATTTGAATATATAAATTTGACAATCTATGTCGTATTGAATATAATTGTCAGACTAATAATACTGTTCTTAGAGTAAGTTATAGCGAGTTATATTCTTGTAATTCGAGTTAATGATTGTTACAATTATCCTAAGAGTTATACCACGATTCTGATAAGTTGTTATAAATATTTCAAATTAGGTTTAAACTAGGCATATTTATAATGTAAATTACAAACCTTATAAGTTAATATGAAAATTATTTTTATGATATAAAAATATGTCATTTTATTTAAATATAATTTAAATTTATAAACCAACTTTTTAAAACTCTAAAGTAAAAGTTATGTAAATGCTTATTAATTAACTTGCACAGATAAATTTAGTTTCTTAAACTAAATTTATCTGTATAACTTATAATGTTAATGTTTATTACTTTGTGCAATTACTTTAATGTTTATTGCTTTATGTAATTTCTCTTGTTTTATGACTAAATTATTTTTAAAACATTATATAAAGTGCATGTTTTTATCAATTGAAATATATAGCAAGAATCCATACTTAAATTATAAAATTTAAATTATTAAATTATGAATCAAATAATGCTTTAATTTATAATTTTTTATCTTATCTCATAACGTTCTTACGTAAAAATGCACTTTATCTTATCTCATCAATGATAAAGTGCATTTTTACGTAAGAACGTTATTAATAACAAAAACTAATAAGTAATTTAATTACTAACAAAGGATAAAGACAAATTTAATTGTAATCATGTATTGTATTAATATTGTTATAATTATTATAGCATAAAAAAATTCATTAATTTGATGATTGTGTAAAGTCACAATCATTCAATGAAATGAAAAGGATAGTGGGCTGTACTCATAGATTTGGCCGCAGGAAGAATGAAGGATGAACTGAGAATATAGGACGAAAAGAAATAAAACAGATTAAAAAAAAGAGTTGATAAAAGAAAGTATAGTAAAGAAAAAAGAAAAAGGAACTTTCTAATTACTTTTCACAATAAGCAATTCAGATTATATACGAATTAATTTCTCAGTGGATGGATTATAGAATCCATTACTAGAAATGGGCTATACAATATATAACATCTACTGAGAAAATATAAAACCATAAGCAAGCAATTTAATTGTGTCATTTTGTTTCAAAAGTAGGTACGCGTTTAAGTAGGGGTGAATTGGGAGAAAACCCCATTTCATGGAGTTTCCTTCTAAGTCTTAACGCTATGACATGTTTAAAATTAATTAATATGTCATAGCGTTATACTACGTATTAACGCTATGACATGTTATTAATAGAAAAATAAAAATTATTAAATACTTTGTCAATTGGTAATAATTAAAATTTCCTCATTATGAAATTTGATACAAATTCGGTTAATAGAAGTTAAGTTACTGATAAACACGAAAAATGCCATAGAAAAATTACGATTCTGTTGTTTGATTTTAACTGTGATTGAAATAAATAAACAACTTGATAAAAATATCAATATTGAATTTCATCGAAATTGTTATTTTCGAGCTGAACCATGTGCACAGTAAATTTCTATTTACGTTTGATTTGTACATTGCATGATGAACTTATGATGAATACTAGATGCGGTACTTTTCAAAACCAATAATATTTAAAACAAAATCTTATTAAAAGTTTGAATAATTATAGATAATACTATTTTGAAGTTTATTATATGTATTGACTAAACATTGCAACTATGTGTGGAGAAAAATAAAAAGAAGAATTATTTCACAAATTTTATATTTTGAGTAAATGTTATGAACCCGTAAAAAGCAAAAGCTAATGCGTTTGGAATCTCCTTATATAGGTTATCCAATTTGTCACATATTAACATATAATAATAATAATAATAATAATAATAAAATAAAAATAATAATACTGTATATATGTATTATATAAAAAAATATAAAATGAAAACAAATTAAAAAAAATAATTGGATATTTCATCCCATTCTATGTGCCAACTGCATTTTATTTTATAATTCCCAATAATATGACCATTTATATGTATCAGCTTTTTTTTAATAAAAAGATAAACATTCAATAATAATATCGTAAACATTTTATTAAAATAAAAATAACTATGAATATGAAACATCATACGATTTATATAGAATTTTTACGCCGTTTTCTAACTTGAGTTTACTAAACGGTGTGTATTTAATGTTCACTCATTCCTGATGGAGGTGATGTTCAATGAGCCGAGCTCGGATTACTACTGAAAAAGTTTTTTAAATGTGTAACCCGGGAATTGATCCCGGATCCTTCAGATAGTAAGCTGGCACTTTGCTACCTGACTATATGGCCAACAACTATTCTTATTACAAATTAAATGACCTATGATTGAAAAAGCTATAATAAATCTATACAAAAACTATGTTCAGAGCAAGTAATTTTTAAGGATTACATTTGGTCTTTAGTATTTATATCTATTACATTATGATGCAATAGGCTTTCCGACTAGTGGCAAGATTTACTTTCACCCTGAAGGACTGGAATTTACGCTGTATTTCCCACCTTCAAATTTTTGACGTCTGAGTCAGCCTGTCGATCCTTTTTATTAATAGTGGAATCTATAGCAACAGAAAATACAAAGGAAAATAAATTTATAAGTCGATATTTGTTTCCAATTTATGTAATGAGGAATTTACGCTGTATTTCCCAACTTCAAATTTTTGACGTCTGAGTCAGCCTGTCGATCCGTTTTATTAATAGTGTGATCTATAGTAACAGAAAATACAAAGGAAAATAAATTTATAAGTCGATATTTGTTTCCAATTTATGTAATTGCAATGCTTATCTTTCCAATGTAAAATTAATATTGATGGTTTTCGATCTCTGTTCATCTTATATTCCACTATACTTATTGCAGATAGTAATAATTATTACAACTATCAATTTGTATATGGATCAATAGTAAAATTATTTGCTACATTAATATAATTTTTTTATTAAATTATTAATATCTTTAGGTCTATTCAAATAGAGCATTAAATCGAATACAGTGCTGTATTTTTTAATGATTACTTTCTTACTACATTATTTATATTTTCTATTCCATTTATTGCACGAATTCTCAATAAAAATTTTCATTTGATATAATTATGTACAGCATTGATTCTCAAGAGATATTTTCTCGCAATTATATTAAGAAAATAAAAAATGAAATTTTCTAATGACCACACCTATATTTTCTTATTGTTGTACTGAGAACTACTGATATACAGTGATGCATGCAATTTTTTACGAAATTAACAATGGATATTATTATTGTAACTTATGTAATGATGACAATAATTAGGCCTATATATATATATAAAAAATTGAAGAATTGATATAAAAATGTACATCAAAATTTTATCCGTAATTTTCATTATTAGTGACAACTATATCCAGGTATGTTAGTATCAGTGTATAACAACCAATGAAACTCTTTCTATCTAAAAGTTGCATCTTTGTTTTCTTGAGCTTCTTTATATTCAATAATAACAAATCAATTTTGATTATTTTTAGTATAGTAATCCTCTAGCAGATCTCAATAATATACACGAATTTCATTCAAATCTGATAATAGTTACATGAGATCTCGTTTTGATAGCAGACGATCAATCATTTATCGAATATCGATCATTTTCAATAGGTTTGTTCTTTAGAAGGTCTTAATAATTTAATATAAATTTCATTCATATCCATTTATATTTACGCGAGATATTGTTCCAAAATATGTGAATATGTCAATAATATTGAACCGAAATCATTGTTTTCAATAAATCTGAAACTGATAAATTTTACTTTAAAAACTTCAAAAATCAAATAAAAGGATTATATGAGCTATTCATCGATTTTGGTTAACTTGTTTATGCCTTGGTTTCAATTGCAATATTATATTCGCTACATTGATTACTGATAATCATGTTGGACACTTCTGTAATATATAAAATTATTCATATGTATATATACATACAATAGACCCCCAATTATTCAGAGTTAAATTATCCGGGTTGCGGATTAACGCGTTAATTAGCAACCCGGATAGATATCTGAAAGATTTTCAAATTCCCAGATTCGTGTTTTTTATTATTGTTTAGATAATTGGCCAACAAAATAAGAATTAAATTTAAATTACAAATACAGTGGTGGCCTTGGTTAACGATGGCCTCGAATAACGACATACTTGGTTAACGAAGAGTGCCTGTAAGACCAATCATACCGAGCTAAAGTTTACGTTTTCCGTATATTGTTTTTTTCGAATAACGACATACTTGGTTAACGACGAGTGCCTGTAAGACCAATCATACCGAGCTAAAGTTTACGTTTTCCGTATATTGTTTTTTCCTTGTGGTATATTGTGCTTTATTTTAAAATTTGTGGTTATAAATGCGTTTTATGATGAAAATGAATATTTAAGCATTTATTTTTTGTGTTTTGGTTCTGTGGAGTCCGTGGTGATTCTTTTTAAGAGGATGGAGAGAAAGAACAAATTACGACTGAGTAAATCAAAAATGTTTTGGCAAAGTGGGAGGAGGTTCAAAATGTTGCTATGAAATGGAATCCAAACAAATCTGAGGTTATCAGAACTGCAGATCTATTTAATGAAAAGTCAATGCAATTTTTCAAAAACATTTTAAAAAAGAGGCAGAAGCAAACAACCTTAGAAATGTTTTTTACGGGTTCGTTTGTCAAAAAACTCCGCAGTGAGCCCAATTGTCCTTCTGATGAAGATTGATAATTAAAAACTGTTTTCACGAACAATTAATCTATAAGCTTCTAATCAGTGTTTACGAGTTCATTTTGTAGTAAATATAATAAATAAATAAATACTATTTTCCATATTTTTAGGACATTTTAAATGAGTTTTATCTGCATTTTTAATATTTACTATAGTTGTGGGAATGAGCCAGAACAAATTAATCAATTTTCAATTAAATCCTATGGGGAATCGTGCTTTGGATAAAGACGGTTCCACTGGAACGGATTACCGTCGTTAACCAAGATACCACTGTATTTGAAATGTTGTTGAAATATATTCATTATATTATTTCATTAAACTTTATAAATAGGAAAATATATAATTAGTAAAAAAATTTAAAAAGCAACTCAGCAAAAAATAATTATTATTCACTGAAATGTTTACATATTATTAAGAAGTCTATCACCAGTTATTAAAATCAAAATAGCTACAAAACAGTATAAACAATATAATAAAAATACTCAAGAGAACAAATTGAAATTCTCATGAATCTGACATATGCAGAAATTCCAACTTACATGAAAAACACTTATTGAAATGGATAAAGCTATAATGCAGAAATAAGAGCATTTTTCTCCCAATTTTATCATTTATTATATGTGCATGTATTTTATGTGCTTATTAGGTTAATTTTAGTTAATAAGATAGAATCTGATCCAGACATCTAAAAACTTAATGGTGTAAGACTTGAAATTGAATCAAAATCTTCCAAGATGGTAAGCAACTGTTTAACATATGGTTATCTATTGATAGCTGACTTATTGCTTAATCTTTAATATAACTATTTTTAACATTATATCTTTGTGACACACTAGTACTGTATAAGATATGCTCTGACATATGTAGGGTTTCATTAAATGATTCATTTATGTAAGTTGAAGATTTTCTGTATTTAAAATTCTTATAAAAATTTAAAAGTATAGTTAATTCTTAGTTTATGAGTTCCCATGTTTGAGAGTTATTTTTAAATGTGAAGTTGTTTTTTTTTTTTTAAAATCAAAAATATGATTATTATTTGTAATAAATAAATGCTAAACATTCATAAATAGGCATTTCAAACCACATATATAGTTATACAATACAGTACAATTGAGTTTGTAGTATAAAACACTGTTGGTTTATGAGTTCTGTATTTGATTTACTATTAGTCAGTATAGAAAAATGAATGAATCTGATATAACTGAGGATATTTTGCATACAAAACAATAAAAAAATTAAATATTTGGGAATCCTACCATGCTTCGGTTAGGTTAGTTGGGTTAAATCGCCATATCCTCATGGGATATTCATTATCTGGCTGCAGCCACTTATAGAGCCCATCACAGGCTGGCCAACACCCATGATAACGCCAACCAGATGGCTGAAGGATGGAGTTCAAAGAGCCGGGCCCAGACCCCCTCCTGAAAAACTGGAGGTATGGGACCCGGATCTGGCCAACCCTACCGAGCTTCGGAATGGATATATATCATAAAGTGAAAAAAATTACGTTAACTTTGTAAAGGTAAGTCTAGGCTTATTTAACCTCCTCAGTCCTGGAGTTCCGTATAGGGAACACACATTTTAAATTTTTGTGCCTAATCTATTTAATATTTTTCAATTCTTTTGTTCTGTTGTGCAACAACAAAAAACAAATTGAAAGAAATTTTTTAGTTTTAGAACTCTTAACAAGATGATTAACAGTGAAAGCTTATAGTATGCATTACAAAATTTTTTCTCAGGACTGAGGTGGTTAAATTGATTGCATTCGATTCGGAATGATAAGATACAACTAAAATCGTTTAAAATATCCGATTATCTATAAAAGTTTTGCAAAAATCTTTGAAAAAAACGTAATTCCGAGCCCCAACTTTGGGGCCTCATCTTGAGAATAGGGGCTTTTGCCCCATATGAGACCTTCACCATTGAACTCAGGAGTGTTTAATTAGGGGATACGGTAAAGTGGGGTCGAAATTCCGCTGGGATTTTTCTTCTGTTGTACCAACAATTCTGTTGTGTATAGATTCATTCAAAAATTCTCTCTGCTTTCAAGACTAACTTTTCAAAGTCGTCGAGACGTGCACCGTTCTTCGCATAGTCTATTACAGGTAAGCTACAGGTTTACCAAACATTTTTATTTTGCTGTTTTGAAGCAAAAATTTTAGGTTTTGGAACAAGGCGTATTTGAAACGACAACCACTTGCATTAATACTAAGGTGACCAATCGTCCTCCTTTAGGGAGGACAGTCATTCTTTTGTAAGTTCTGTCCTCCCTCGAAAAGTGTCCTCCTACATGTCCTCCTTTTCCTTGTGTTAGTTTTTATCTAAAGAAATGCCAGACATTAAAATAGATGACAATTGTCTCTGAAGAAATTAGAAGACTGAATATTAATTCTGAAAAATTAATACAATGGAAAAATGAACATATTGAAATTGATAAATGATGGATGGAAATATTCAACCATTTCAAAAATGAACGTATTTCATGTGAAAATTTATTTATTCTTGTTCAATTTACATTGTGCTTCCCTAGAACTAATGCAGCAGTTGAAAAAGATTTTTCAATTGTTAATGATTTTTGGACAAGTGAGAAAATGAAATTGATTGCTGATACTCTAGCTGCAGCACTTGCCGTTAAATTCAATATGAAGGACATTTCTTGTTCAGATATTTCCAATATATTGTTAAGAGATGACACATTGACAAAAAATATTCATTCAATGGGAAAAGTACTCATTAAATAATAATTTAATAGGCATTTCAGCATAATTACAATATAAAATGCTACAAATGTTTTTATTATGCATTTATCATATTATAGTGTATTATTGTTGCAATGAACAAAATATTTCTTTTATTTACGATACTTTTTTCTTCAATTAATTTGTGTCCTCCTTTTCATTGTAAAACAGTTGGTCACTTTATTAATACATTTAATTATGCCGCCGAACTGCATGATTTACACTGTTGATACCGATATATATATAATTTGACTATATCGAGTGTACATTTCAGAGTAAAGAATCAGGAGGGCAACACATCAGGCTACCAACTTTCATGTATTCTTAGATTTGTTTTAAATCAAAATTAATTTCATATCTCATCTTACCAGAAGATTCTAATATTTTTATTTACAAAATATTCAAAAATCTTTAAATTAGAATTTCATATTAATCTATTCAACTTTCAATAAAACTATTTAACTTATTATTCCGAAAATTTATAAATCATACATTATTTCTACAAACCTTATCGTATTTTCGCATGTATGTTCTCACCACATGTATTAACAGTATACTGTTGCCATCCGTAAAAATTCCAATTTATTCAATGCAAATATAGTTAATAAACTAATCCGTTAAAAACAAAACAAATATATAACAATTATAAAAATTTATATTTATATATTACTTTATTTTTCTTTATATTAAAATAGTATTTGTTTCATCGGGAAGATAATTACACAATAGGTTTTTTTTACATATTTTACGCCCCCTTTCCAATCAGGGAGATTACTAAGGAAACGGGGCCAGTTCCAACCACGGGCTGCACCCATACTCGTGGAGGGAGCCGGATGGTGAAGGACGGGGATCACCGGGCCGGGCCCAGTACACCGAAAAAATCCGGGACCAGACCCGGGTCCTCCTGCGTGGCATGCCGACAGCATTACCACTTGGCCATCCGATACTACTGCATATGGAAGAGCACTCTCACATTCTCTTTCAAAAATTTTTGATCAGAAATACAAACCCGGATACATTTTATGCCATTTTTCAATTGTTGAGCGATTGTTAAGTGTCGGGATCATTTCAGGCTACTTATAAGCTATTATAACTGTGGCTCTAAGTCAACTAGACTTTACAAGAGGAAATAAAGGGACAGGAATAAATTTTTAAGAAGTAGGATCCGAATACCAACCAGGAGTCAGCTGAATGAAAAACTAAAACATTTTCACAAGATCAATTGGACCCATTTACCTTGATAAGTTTAATTATACTACTGAATCAGACATGAGAAATATACTGTATATGTAGCGGGGTCTATTGCAAAACTCATCACGGACTAGCCAACAGCATTGATAGGGTTCCCCAAGATAATTAAAAATTTTCTGAGAAATTCTATTTATTTTTGTTTAATTTTTTTAATATCCTTTCCTTTCGGCCGAATCGCCGTGGTTGAAGTGCTTTCACTCTAGAGGACCGGATTCAGTTCTCGAATCCCAAACCTCCTGTTTTTTCAGGTTTCAAGAGGATGGGGTTCAACAAGATCCTTCCTGGGATACAAGAGGAACCTCATTGAACCCCATTTTCCTGACGGTTGAACCTATCAAAGGTTCAGCCGTCCATGATAGACATGGAAATACCCTCCGCTTAGTATCAACAAAATAGAAAGCAGCATTAAGCCATCCAGGAAAATTAAATCATTGCTGTTTACTAACTGGCTGAGCCATTTTCAGATCCAACAGAGAGTGTCCACAATTATAGAAGGCTAGTTAGTTTTATTAAGCCGCCAAATTTCACAAGGGTTAAGTTTGGCGGAGGCCATTTCAGAGCTCGTCATAAGTTGGCCAATACTCATAATGGGATCAATCTGAAGGTTTTTTCTGTATAATTTAAACTCACTTTCCATCCTGTGGATATTAAGCAGCGGAGCATTCCAGAAACCGACCGGATGGCTGCAGTGAAAGCATGCTATGCTTCTATACTGGAGAAACCGGGTTCAGATCCTACACGTCAAGAATTTTTTCAGGAAGAGTCTGAACCAAATCCCGTTGAACCCCCATCTTCCATCTGATTATTTACTCCACCAGAGAAGTGTGTGACCCATGATGGCATTGGAATACCTCTTGTAAAATATTACATGGTTTACCATACTGTTATGTGGTATTAAACAGTGAAGTATTTCAGAGCCCACCATGAGCCACCCACATTCTTGGTGGAGTCTTTTTTTTATCAACAGATGATGCAAGTTTCCACTAATTAAGAATACTAAGTGGTGGGGCTCTTTCGCCCCACCATTTAGTATTCCTTCAGGCTACTCACCATTTGGAGTGATCAGCTGGATTGCTGAGGCGGAATATATGATAAATATTCTTAAGATGCGGGACCTGATACTCAAACCTGATCGTTTAGTGTGGAAAGCTGAAGCGTTTCCACGCGCGCCAATCTGGCCAACTCTTGGTGGGGCCAGCCGTCAAGTGGAAGATAGGATTCAACGGTTAGATCCCGGATCCCTCCTGAAAAACTGGAGGTGTGGAACCTGGGAAATGAATCCGAATTCTCAAATCCTCAATCATAGCACTGATAAAAACGCACTGAAAACTGATAAATCCCTGTCGGCATTCCGGCTGGCATGGATTTATCAATTTTCAAATATTTTTATAAGTTTTCAAGAAAAATTATATAAAATTGATTGATCATTTTGATTACTGCAATGAAATTATTATTTTTATTTTTAAACTAAGTTTATACTATATAAATTATTTTTTTTATTAATGATTATTTGCATTTATAGATGTTTGTACTCTTAAACTTAAATATAAAATAAGACGGGAACGAAGATACTTTTCCCTATGTTCAAATTTTCATTAAGCCAATTGCCCAGTTACTTATATGAGTTGGCCCTGTGTGCAGTCTTTAAACTGATAATTTGTACTATTCATTTTTTCCCCTTTGAAATACAACACAGTACAGAAAATACAGTATTGGATATTCACTTCATATTAATACATATAATCTCCGTAAAAGAAATTATTTTATTTTTAGTAGTGTGTTGAAATTATGGAGCAGCGTAATAAAGAGGTTGTGTTAATTAATTGAGTTAATATAATTCAATTTTAGGATTCTTTTTATTAACAAAAAAAGTAATAAATAAAAGTGAAAAATATTAAAAAGTAATATTATACAGTAATAAATAAAAGTGAAAAAATATTAAAAAGTAATATTATATTACAAATTATGAAAGCCTTGCGGGCTGCACAAAATGGCTTGGCAGGCCACCTATTGGTCAACCCTGTTATAAAAAAAGTTTATTAATAGGTTTTCTTTTATTGATAAGAGACAAAAGTAATAATTCCTACTAACTTATTATTTAAAAATAATAGGTCTTGCTAATTTCTTATTATTTAGAGAAGATTAAATTTAGAATGATCCTGCATGTTTAATATTCTGTTCTTTCAGTACCACATATTTGGTTTACTATGATAAATATTCTAAAATGTAACAAACCATTATTACTTTCTCTAGATGGAAAGAAAAGAAAAGGAAATGAAAGATTTCTTTCATTTTCCCTTTCTTTGAAAAATTGTTTTCATTTCCCTTTCATTGAAAAATATCATTTCATTTTCCTTCAAAGAAAAGTCTTTGAAGGAAATGAAAGATTTCTTTCATTTTTTGTTTCTTTGAAAAGGAAAAATGAAAGAAATCCATCCATAAAGAAATTTTCCATCTAAAATATAACATATTTTTCATAATAAAAACTTTAAACTGGCTGATTTGTTTTCTTTTTATTCCATTTGCATCTGCATAATTCCTTCCTATTTATCTCAATAGTAAATGCATTTTGCTTCCTGTTTTCTTAAATTTTGCATTCTAACCTCTCAATTGTTTATTTTTGCAAAATCTTTTCCCATTTTTCATTTATTTTTGTTTGTTTGTGTCTTCTCTACTACTATTATATCAGGTCATCCCATAAATAATGTCATTTTTTTCATGTCTCATAGAACTACTATTTCTGGCAACCAGACAATGAAATAAACCAAGGGCATGATAAGATATATCACATGGCATACTCTTCATGTAGCTTAAGACAGAGAACAGCAGTTGTACATGCATTCCCTGTGCCATTAAAGCACATAGGAAATGGTAGTGTCTAAAGAACACATAAGGCATATTATGCTATATGAGTTTAACAAGGATATATAGCAATTGTAGCAACATGAAACATCAGTATCTTATATGGGCAGGGTATCCTGAATGCAAAAATTGTCAAAAATGGTTCCAGAAATTCCAATTGGGGAACAATTTCATCATGGATATGCTATGCAAAAGACAACTTGTTAAAATAGATAATAATGTTATCAATTTCACTAGAATACTAACATTCCATACCTGTTCACTAAAATTACAGATTTTTCATTCACTACTGTTCTCAGTACTGTACAAGTGCCAGGGATTGAATTAAACTACTTTTTTATTATTAAGAAAATATTAATTCATTTTTACAATTCACAAAAAATTACTAAAACAAAAGTTTATATTACAACTTAAAATTTTATTGCTAAAAAACTATTCACATCAGAAATTCACTGCTGTTTGTAATATGCATTTCAGCTTTTATCTTTGGCTCTCTTCAGTTACATATGTGAATTTCCAAAACAACATTTAAACAGTTCTTCAGTAATAAACTTTGGTTATTGTCATTCTCTTATATTAAAAATTAAAGACATTTATTTCTCTAATTTCTATATTCTAAATGAGAACATTACTATAATATTAACAAAAAAATCAAACATATACCTTTACTTTTATCAAACTACAACTTGTATGTATTTATTAAAATATAACAAAATACTTTCTTTGTAGAATACATTACTTTTTACTATTCAAGACAAAATTTTTTCCAATTTATCTAATATTTTTTCTTTCTATAAACAAAAATTAACATTTATTAATCATTAGCTCATAATAACCATATCAGAAAAGACGTAAATTTACCTATAATATATTATTTCTCCTTAAAATTTTCCTTTCAATGAGAGCAGCTTTTTTAATTTGCAACAAATCTTTTCATATTCAATACTTATTTTATGCTAAACCAAACTAATGCTCATTAATTGTTTTATACCATAATAACACTAAAAAAACTTTAAATTTACCTGAAGAACTATAATTTTTATCCCCAGAAATTATAATAAAATTTGCTATTATACAGTATCCCTAATTTACATTTTTGATATATTAGCCTCCTGGTGATATTTTCTTAAAATAAATACTCCCACCATTATTTTAGGAAAATGTCAAAATAATGATATTTTCCTAAAATAGATTTTCTATAATTCCTAAACAGCAACAGATGCAATACAAATGAAAAACCTTAGGATTATTAGTTTTTCATTTGTATTGCATCTGTTGCTGTTGTTGTTTACATCATATCCTGTAGCTTTGTGTGACATTTTCCCATAGCTTAAGGATGGTGTTCTTATTATAATCATGTAACTCTCCTTGATCAAGTACTCATACAAGTTCTTCATTGTTTTATGATTTCAAATCTCTATATTCTAGGATAGAAATTGAACCAGCATGCCTTGAACTGTATCATCTCCTATTATCATACTTACCTCAGAAAGAATACAAATCAACCATAGTTAGAAACTTATTTCATCTATTACTGCATAAATCATAATTTCTATTTAATAGTAGATATTATCAACAAACAAAAGGGGTTCCAATTGGCAGTCTCCTTGAAGTTGTATTCACAGAGTTAGTCATCCATAGAAAAGATGAGTCTATTGTACCAAAATTAGCTATGAGTATATGGCTTTATAAGAGATATGTAGATGATATTCTAGTGGTAAAAGAAAAGGCAAGTGATGGATATGATCTTGAGAACTTACTGAGTGATGAATCTCTGTGTTTGAAAAAATAAGAACATGATGAACTGTTAGCTACTTAGATGTTAGCATTAAAATTGCCAATGGTGACTATGTTACATAAGTGTTCAGGAAGAACACACACAGACCATTTTTCATTAAATCCACAGCAAAGGAACTTGGCACTACAAAATGACAGCTTTTAGGAATTTGTTACAAAGAATAACCACACATTGTAGCAATCAAGATATAGCCAATGAAGAATTTGAATGGGTACTCCATCAAGGAGAGTTTCATGGTTATAGTAGGAACACCATCCTTAAGCTATGGGAAAATGTCGCACATAAAGCTACAGGATATGATGTAAACAACAACAGCAACAGATGCAATACAAATGAAAAACTGTACCCTGTAGAATATAATCAGATTTTAGGAAATTTAAAAAAGTTAGAGAAGATAACAAAGAATAAAATAGTGTATAATAGGAAGAATATAATGTTTAACCTACTACGAAACGACAAAGATTCTAGAACAGGGCTGCCCAACCAGTCAATCCCGACAAGCTTTTTAGTTGATCGCAAGCCTCTGACCATCTTTCGATCAACTCACTTATTAAACTTCCACTTTACAATACGTAGTAAAGGTGGTCTGTGTCTTTTTGAAACAAGAAAAGTAAAGTTATAAATTTATTAAAAAAAAATAAACTTCTTCAATTATTAAATTTTTTTCTTTTTTAGCCATAATTATGAGCATAGAAAATAAAATAAAATCTGTCATTACCATGATGAATGGGAAATATCAAAACATTTATACAAATATCAAATATCATACATTTTCAAACAATACTCTCCAATTATGAAAATGAAATCCAAAAGACTCCGAAATATGCAGAACAAAAATTATTGATTTAAAATCGAACTTACATTCACAACAAAATATGTTGGTAAAAATTTTAAGATTATCTCTTTCCTCATATATTCAAATTTTGAATCAATTGCAAAATCTATAGAATGCCAAATATCGCATTAAAATTTTTGCTTATGTACCCATGTATTCATAGATATTTTCATATTTTCATGTTATGAAGAATTGATTTATTTTATTTAATAAATTTTAAATTATATAGATGACATTGCTATTTTTGTGCTTTTATTCCCTGGATATCAGTAGATCGCTATATCGCTCTGGTGAAAAAGTAGCTCACAGTCATAAAAAGATTGGGCATCCCTGTTCTAGGAAGTATAATGAAATCTCTTTTAAGAATTTAGACACACAAAGAGATGAGGTATACATTGATTACACATTTCGTTCTCCACATAAAAGAATGTTAGAACATAAAAAATATGTTGCAGAGAAAACTGAAAGAATGTCCCTGTCACAGAGAATTGCGGATTTTGAAACAGAGATAAACTGGGGTGATGCCAAGATAATTAAGAAAGTGAATAACTTGCTGAAAGGTAAGTTCACAGAAACCATCAGCATAGTAAATAAGAAATTAAATGGTTATAAGCCTAATATATGTTTAGCTAGGCTTGGATTTGATGCCTTAATGCAAAAACAGTAGTCAATTGTCCTTCGAAATCATGGTGGTAGTGACATCCTTACCAACGTTATTATCTGCCATGTAATTTTTATGTTTAAGTTTAATATTAATATCAAATTATTTATTTTTTTTATCAGTTTTTAAATGTTAAATTTTAATGTTTGCATTACCATGGTAACATTCTTAAAATTATGTTATTTTAAACTTATTCTTTCATTCTTTGTTCAATTTATTGTATTTTATAATGGAATGCACTTCTGATGAAGGCTGTAACGTAACCAAAAGGACTTTGAATAAACCAAATAAATATTTTTGGAATATAATTGTAGTATGATTTTATATATATTCAATAATCTCCCTGCTTTGAGTGCTATAATGATATTGAATCCATAAGAAGCAGTATATTTAAACTTTATAGCAGAAAGATATTTGTGTATTATTTATGTACAGTTTACACTATTAAAAGCTTATTTTGTATCATCATTTAGTACATCATTTAATATATTTTATTATTCATTATATCAATTGTCTTCAATCCTACTTATTTCAAAATGCCAATGATGATGATCAATTATACAATAATATCATATGTACTGCATATATTTTAAATAAAACATTATTTTGAAATAATCTTTTATATAGTTTTTTTATTAATTAATAATATCTGTAAAATTTATGTATCTGAATCATTACCATAAGAATGATTATTTTGTTACTATTATAATTAAATATATGGATTAGAACAGCAATTCTCAACCTCTGGTATGCATATCACTGATGGTACATAATGGACTTACAGGTGATATGTGAAAAATAAACTATTTTTGAAAAATTATATCTAAATAATTTATTCAAATAATATAAAACTGATATAAAAAAAAAAATTAAAACTATATTTTCATTATATAAATTACCTCTTTGTCAACTCTTTGTCACAGACAAAAATGTCCAGGCTTATTGTACTTATTGCACAATATGGCATCATATTGCACAATTGTCAGCACAGTGGTTTTCATGCTGTCCTTATAGATTAGTTTGGAGTTTGCTATAGTGGGAACTGTACAAGTACTTGGTCCATAGCAAAAACACTGTTTTTAGTTCTTTATAAACCAGAAAAAGCACTGCAATTACAATTTTTCAACCTGAAAAATTGATGTCATGATTGCAACATGAAAGTTTTTTAAAATAATACACTTGTAAATTTTTTTATTCAGAGAAAGAATGATTTTAAAGAGATTGCAGATAAAGCTATTAAATTTTTAATGCCAATTTGCACCAGCTATTTGTGTGAAAAGGGATTTCCAACAATGTTATATTTAAAGAACAAATATAGAACAAAATTAATACTTGAGCCTAATTTATGCTTAAAACTAAGTAACATAGAGCCTGATGTTAAAAACTTGTGTTTTGCAAAATAAGCTGAAGATTCTCATTAATTTTAATTAAAGTTTTTTTATAATATTTTGATTGTTTTTTTATATAGTTTTTTTTTATGTAATAATTTTGGAAATGCTAATAATAACAATAGATATCTTGTTTCTAAATAAATATTTAGCTTTTATTATGGTAACTGTTTTTGTTACCAAAAAGCTAAAATATTTTTTTATTTTGATGCCAAAATTTTTTAAGTAGTGGTGATACGAAGAAATTTTGATATTCTTTAGACCAGTGGTTGGCAACCTTTTTTAATAGGAGGGCATATTTCAGAAATGCAGGAGTTCGGCAGGCACCCAGCACACAGTGACTGGATAGAGTATACGAGAATAGTGGGAACAGAAAATAGTTTACTATTTGCGGCATCAGATGTCTCTAGTAACCAAAAATTGATTTATCTAGTCATCTTGTGTTATATAGATGTTGCTAAGATTCAGTTTTTGTCAAAAATTTAATTGTACAATTCATACAATTGTTAAAATAACAAAGATAAAATCAAAGTGCACAATTGTAAAGAATTTTTACTAAAATTATTCATTACAATTATGAGTATTTGTTGTTCAAATATCTAAAATTTAGATTTTGGATATTTGAACAGTGGGCACTTAAAAATTGCTTTGTGGGAATCGCGTTGCTGAGCCATGCTTTAGACTGTACATGGAACTCAAAAGGTTGAGAATCGCTGGATTAGAATATTTCAAAACATAAGACAATGTTATTCATTATGTATTTACGGTAAAAGTGATTAACACACTTAGTACACAAAATGATAGCACTAATGAGCAGTCCAATATTTACAACACTAAAGCTAGAAAAAACTTTAATGAGAAACGTTTTCGGCGTGATAACGCCCTCATCAGCTCTTACATTTATCACAGTGTTTTTAAAAATCGCAAAGTTCTTGAATACAGTATTCGTTAAGAATCGAACACAACATTACAAAGCGTGCTATTCTTAAAAATTTTTTAATTAAAAATTATTCAAACTTATAGATTTTACAACATATATAAAAACATAATTTAAATAAAAAGCAAAACAAAACATGAAAATAGCACTTGCATGGATATATACTACAGTTCCGAGAATATAAAACATTAAACTATACACAACATCTCATAAGTTTTTAATTTCTGGGTTTTCAGTACTATTTTATAGCTGTAATAGCCATAAAAATTCACAAAATAGTGTTTAGAGTCTTTCCTCCTTTTCTTAATTGGCCCAGTCTCTCACATTTACACCTTTTCATTGCTTCATAGCATATCTCCAGGATAGGGGGAGGTTTAGGAACTGTCTTTCATTAATTACTTCTCTCCCATTTACCCCTTTTAGGATTTTCAATTCTTCTGCTATTGGCAGCTCTTTCTGGTCTTTAACTTTTTGAATCACTTTTGCTTCGTCTCATTCTATTTGGATATTAGAAATATTGACAAACAGACAGATGAAGTCTATATAGGGAGTACATCCAGGAACCTTAAGGATAGACTGAAAGAGCATAGAGCGGACATAAGGAAAGGCCATTTAACCACGGCCCTTGCAAGACAGGCATACAAATCTAATATCCAAATAGAATGGGATGAAGCGAAAGTGATTCAAAAACTTAAAGACCAGAAAGAGCTGCCAATAGCAGAAAAATTGAAAATCCTAAAAGGGATAAATGGGAGAGAAGTAATTAATGAAAGACAGTTCCTAAACCTCCCCCTATCCTGGAGATATGCTATGAAGCAATGAAAAGGTGTAAATGTGAGAGACTGGGCCAATTAAGAAAAGGAGGAAAGACTCTAAACACAATTTTGTGAATTTTTATGGCTATTACAGCAATAAGATAGTACTGAAAACCCAGAAATTAAAAACTTATGAGATGTTGTGTATAGTTTAATGTTTTATATTCTCGGAACTGTAGTATATATCCATGCAAGTGCTATTTTCATGTTTTGTTTTGCTTTTTATTTAAATTATGTTTTTATATATGTTGTAAAATCTATAACTTCGAATAATTTTTAATTTGAAAATTTTTAAGAATAGCACGCTTTGTAATGTTGTGTTCGATTCTTAACGAATAGATACCGTATTCGAGAACTTTGCGATTTTTAAAAAAATTGTGATAAATGTAAGAGCTGATGAGGGCGTTATCACGCCAAAAACGTTTCTCATTAAAGATTTTTCTAGCTTTAGTGTTGTAAATATTGGACTGCTCATTAGTGCTATCATTTTGTGTATTAAGTGTATTAACCTAACAGAGCAGGAATGGAATATAGAAAAGTGATTAATCCAGTGATTATACATAATTGCCAGTTACTAAGCATAATCACCAAAAATTTTGGTAAAAGTGATAAATTTATTTCATTTATTCAAATTTATCACATTTACCAGTGATTATGCATACTCACCAGTTTGTAATGGTAAATATGATAAATCTTACTTAATTAATCAAATTTACTGGATATTTTACATAATCACCAATCTGGAATGGTAAATTTGATATATAATTCATTCTCGTCGATTAATTAATCGCAGTTGGCTGCATTCATTTTCATTTATGTAATAACTTTGACTTTAAGTGATCAAAGAAAATAAGATCTCACTTGGTTGAATAATTAATCACAAATGAAGGTGCGGAAATCAGAATTGACACCCAGATAAAGATGTCTGTAAAACTTGAACATGATAGGCCCAATATTTCTGTATATGACAAAAAAAGAAAGTTTAAATGCCTTATTCAGATCGGAATCACAAATTAAGATTTATTAACAACAGTTGAAAATGAAAAAATGAGGAAAAATGAATTAATGGCATGTGAACTGAGCATGACGTATAAGTGCCATGTAAAGATAATTCCCTATGTTATGATTTGAGATCAGTACTGACTCTAAGGGCCCCAGCACCACGATGCAGTTTTTTGCTCAGTATCAGAGGGGGACAAAGGGGACAGTCTGGCCCGGGCACCAAGCTGAATGGGAAGCAGAGAGTATGGAATATTATTACTGTTCATCAAATATTTGTATAAAAATTTTTGTATCATTTTCAGTTCTTAAAAATTATTTATTATTATTGGTATTCCTAAATAATTTTTTTAAATTAGATGCTAAATATGACATACATATACAGTATGTAGATAGTTAATTTGAATTCAAATCAAAATGCAGGAATTTTTTTAACATTTTGCAAATGTTAAGTGCTGTAGAATGTAAAATAAAATGTGTTGAAAATTAAATAGATGTGTTTTTTTAGAGGGGGAGAGGAGGCCAAAAATTGCCACCCAAAGATTCTAGGTACACCACTGCTCAGCGCCCTTACAATATTGAGAAAATTATTATTTTCTCAATATTGCGGTGCATCATTTGCTTACTGGCTTAAGCTGTTCCTGTTTGGGATGATATTGCAAAAAACTTACCACAAAAATCATATCCGAGCTATCAATTTGCCCCTAAATGTAGAAGCATACATCCAGATTCATATCCTCGAGAAGACTCTGGAAAGCATCTTTGAAAAGATTTGGCCAGGTGGGTGTGGAAGAGATGTTGAAAAAGTAGTAAAATGGCTAGAGATAATTGAAGTTAAAGGGGAATGAGATATAAGAAGTGTTTTAAAAGTGAAACAACAGTAACCTAAAATTATGTAAGGTCACACCCATTTCACAAATATTATACTATCTTACTTTTTATTTATAATTAATACTTAATTTTTTATACTAATTATATTTAAATATATTTTATTTTATTATTTACAATATATTATGATTTCTGAATAATTGTGCTGTAATGATAAGTAATGATGTCCAATTTTGTTTTTGATTTAAAATGAATATGTTATGTGAAAAACGGGAAGAAAAGATCATTTAAATTTAAAGAAATAATAGTAATAATAATAAAATAATGCATAAATTAAAAAGTTAATGAATTCAGATAATTAACTGGGTTTGATTCGAACCTCTCCAGGAATGTAGTTGGATTGGTGGACATCCTAAGCTTTAAAAAAGTAAAAGGAAAAACTCCAGAGTCAGTTAGTCAGTCTCTCTTCATATATCAGTCCTGTGTTAGAACGTTGTCTTTTGTGCATCCGTCCTGTTTTTTGTCAAGAGTTATAAAGTGTAGTGTCTAGTCCTTTGTCATATTTACTGTACAAGTTACAGTTTACTGTAATAGCACAAGTTATCTTTTTTAAGAACAATATTGTAAAAATAAGGAAGAAAGAAGAATCAGAAGAATATACATTCTAAAAATAATAATATACTCAAAAGCCCTCTAGCAGTCAAAAGATTTTGACTGCTAGAGGGCTTTTGAGTATTATTATTTTTAGTTTGTGTTTAGTGCAGTCTCATTGAACTTATATATGAATATACTCTCTCTCTCCTCTCTGGGTATGTTAAGTATACATGCGAGTTATTCGGACTTAAAATTTGGATTAACAGTTAGATAGACTGTATAATAGTTTGATGATTTTTTTATTATCTGTATTCTTTTATTATAATTATAATGGATTGTTTCTCAGATTCCTTGATAATTAATGTAATTATGTCATTTAATGTTTTTATTTTTAAATGTTTTAGTTAAATTTATGTACTTTTTTTTTGTTAAATATATATGTTTTATTATTTAATAAGTGTGATTATTCTCTGATCTTCCAACATCTTTGGACACTGAGCACCTTTACTCATGTGTCTTTAATAAATAAAACCAATTAAATTTATAATTTGGCCATCTGTTACGTTAAAGCAACAAACCTGATCGCAATCCCCACAATTAAATTATTAATTAAAACAATAAAAGGTGGGAAATTTCAGGGTATTTATCAAATTTATGAATTACATTTTAGAAATTATACAAAAATCACTTTAAAATTAATATATTCAGTGATATTTATCAAACTTATCAAATTCATTTGGGAATTATATAAAATCACCAATAAAAGTGAGAAATTTAGTGAAATTTATCAAACATACCAAGATAATTGTTGATTATGCATAATCACCAATTAATCACTTTTACCATAACATATATAATGGAAGTGATGTTGCAGATAACTGTATTACTTGTAAATAAATCTATTGAGAAATATATAAATATAAAACCAAGATCAGCAACAGTTTTGAAAAAAAAAATAATAATAATCTTAAAATATAAATTTATATCTTTGCTATTTCTGATCAATCATTTTTAGTTCATGAAATTTTCATTATAGAATAATCATCTTACTAGAAAGTTATATTGATTTCTATCTGTTAGAAAATGTCTTATGATTGCAGCTTATAAAGGTTACAGAGTATATATTGTTTTGATAATATGCATTTTTAAGAATCAAAATATATTTAATTTAATAAAGTAATAAATACTTAATAATAAATTAGTAAATAATAGAATATATTATTGATAGATCACTCAAGTTTTTTCCTCTCAATCTAATTATATATTTTTACATTGATCTTTCCCAATGGACCAATGGCACTTGATTTCCTCTTTAAAATCTGACATATTTTAAAATTCAACACTTCTTGATTCCCAAAAGTGCCAGATCTCATGAATTTGCTATAATAATGATATTAAGCATTTAATTTAACCTACATTCTGAACTTAAATATTTTAAAGAGTGTATTTTCTTCAATTAAAGAGTTTGTATCAAAGATAAAAAATGTTAATGTTTAATTTTATGTTCATTTTAATTAAATTTTAATATGAAAGAAGTAATTTATTTTATTTCAATTTTTACACATTAGAATAGAACTTATATTGCTTTAATTTTTAAGTGAATAAGTTTGTTCATTTTATTATGTATAATTATATTTTAAAATATGATAGCAATTTTTATTACATGAATTCAGTATTAATTTATGAATTTAAAATTTATAGGATGAGATTCTGGGATTTTTGTGTGATATCTTTGATTTCACTGTTGTACGATATTCAAAAGTAGAAGATCTTTCATCAGATATTTTAGAAGTTGCTAGAATAAGATATGAAAAAATGGGTGAAAAGTTTTCCTTATGATAAATACAGTAGTTATATATTGTGATATAATAATATATATTTAAAAGAATAAGTTATTGAAAAATAAATCTATCATCTTTGACAAAAAAGATTCAAAAGTGACAAAATTACTTCCAAAATCTTTGAATAAAAACTGAATGTAGCAAATACTAATACAAATGACTTTATATATATCACAAACATAAAAATCATTAATAATAAATAAATCATATATTTTATTATAATTATGAATCATAAATAAAAATAAAATTTCATTTTATAATGAACTGATATCATCTAGTTTTAAATATAAAAAAATAGTATGCTTTTCAATTTTAGTTATATCTTAAAATTTTTGTTAAATTTTAGAAATGAAAGGTATGACTGATTTGATTTAAAAATATCAAAAATGTTTTGTCAATAATACTGTTTAAATATTACATTCCCTGGAATTAAAGAAATAGACAATTGTATAGTAAAGTAGCATTTTGTCTTTAAATTATTACAAATAAGTTCCTGCAAATTAGTATATCATTAACATTTTTGTAAAAAAAAATTAATGATCTTAAAGAGAAATGTATGAAATTGAAATATATGTTGATGAAAAAAAAAATAGAATTTAAGAAATGTTTGTTCATTGTTTTAAAAATAGTTTTTTCCATCTTGATTATTTTATATAGATATTTTAAAAAATTATTGAATATATTATGAAAATAAATTTATTTTAAATCTGCAAATAGATACAAAATAAATGTGCAAATTCAAAATGATATTGTAGAATATTCTAACAGTAAAAAATTCTTAGTTTTAGATTCATTTCAAGTTCTTCAATTATGAGAATTATATGAAAGTAACTTATAAAATACTTATTTAATTATTTTTAAGCCAAAATATTTTTATCATCTTCAAATTAATATAAAGTTGAAATTACAATGTTTTATAATCTTAATATTATGTATTCTTCTGAGAATACATTTTAGTAAAGATTAGAAATGACAATGTAATTTCATTTGATTTTGAAAATAGAAAAATGGACTTCAGATATTCTAGATATATATTACAGCAATATTAATTTAATAAAACTGAAAAAAATTTATTTGCTAATATTTATAAAATATTTTACAGTTTTTATGACTAGGTTTTAGATTTATAAAATATTTTAAAGTGTTTGTGATTAGGTCAATTAATCACCTTAAAAATTTCAAATAAATTTCACATTTAATTCTGAAACAAAAAATATTAATCAAGAATTTAATAAAATTTATATAGAATATATATGAATAGACAATATTTATGCACTTTGTAGAAATTTGAAAATATTATTGAATATCAAAATATTTGTAAAAGCATCACATTCTTAATATTTTGAAATAAAAGATTTGGAAAGATATTATTATTATCAATTTAAAGAAAAAAGTGAAAAATTTAAATTTCATTGTCATATTAAAAAAATTTTGTAAAAGTCTTTAAAATATTTATTTTTTAGAACTGTGAATCTTTACTTTACTCATAACATAGTTATTTTCTCTGTATTTCTCTGCAAGTCACCTTTTAGTACTTTTTTTTTCCTGCCCTAGACTTTTGGGATGATGAATGCCGCTTGTTCTCCAATGGGACCAAAGTGGGAACATGTTTGCAAAGCAGTTTTAGTGGAGTAAAATTCTTTAGTGCAAAAAATGACCCAATTTTAATATGTTGAAGAAGAAATTTGTATCATCAAATCGATAAAGATATATAGAGATGAAAGTTAAATTGTCATTCATGCTATCTACCAAGGCCTGTTCATAGTGTGTGTGATTCCAAACTATACACACGTCAACGACATACCTCAGGTAAAGCTTGATTTCAGATTTAAAGGTTGCAAGGACCATTGTTTCTTTATGTCTAACTACGAGTTCGGCCATAATGCCGGCTAAACCTTCTATTGGGACACCGGTAGTCTGGAGATAGTATTGGTTATGAAACATAAAATACGAATTGTATGTTATCAGGTAGCAAATATTTCTTATCAAGGAGCATTCCGATTCTGGTAGGTGTTGCATGATAAAACGATATAGCATCAGGGCTGCAGGCTTCATTAGGCCTCAAGCTAAAAATTGAAGAAAGTTAAATTGTTATGAGTAAAGTAAAGATTCACAGTATACATGATGAATTTATACGAATTTTTTGCAAAATACTGTATAACACTATGGAGACTGCAAATACCAAAACGAGCAGAAAATCTCTCCAGATCCTGGACACTATGCATCTGATGAGATTTCCTTGTTTCTTGGGATTCTACAAATACAAGCATAATTTAGATATCTGTATTTTGTATAAAATATAGGTATGTCGTCATGTCATTAAAACATTTGTTTGAAATCATTTATCTTATTTTACCAAAATAAATACGAACTTTTGCGACATCCTGTATTTTCTCTATGTAGCATTAAAATTCACCTAATGACTGAACTCAATCCACTTGACTCCTATATAAATTGACAATGAGAGAAACTATTATTTTTACATAGTTAAATTCTAATGATATTAGAACAAAAAATATTGTCAGAACGATTTAGGATTCCGGAACGTTAATAACGAATAAGTATAAGAAGAACCTGAAGATGGCTTTAAATAGCTGAAAACGTTTGTTCGTTTATGTATAAATTCTTGCTTTATTAAATTAGTATCTCGAAGATGTTTTCTCTGCTACTAATTGTGCTTTTATCATTATAAGTACAATCTATAATAATTTAAAGAATGTTAAACCTCCTATACTAACTAACGAAAGGCCAATGATATAAAATACCAATATATAATAAAGACCTGAATAGACATGAAGTGTATACATTGAAAGTACAATCTGCTCAATGGAAATTAGAATTAATGAGCACAGATATGATATTCAAAATGCAAGGCTTAATACTGCTCTTGCAAAAGCTTTTTATGAATTTAACATACATATTTATTGGGTTAGAGCTGAAATCATACAACCCATTAATAATATGCCTGAAATTAGATTAGCGGATATTGAAAAACTTCTTACTTTAGATATTAAATAAAAGCAAAATAAACAATTTATCTTACTTATTTGGCTTATTGTTTGCTTTTATTTAGATTAGTGGAGACCCTTAATATAAAAGAGCATCATAATAAATGCTGTGTAATTAATGATAACCCTTCTGAGGCGATCCATCCTTATGGGATGCATTATAAACATATTATGTTGTCCTTTTTATTTAGTTTAACTTTAATTTTATTTGATTTTTTTATGTATACATTTAGAAATTTTTTATATTTTTGTTCTTTAATCACTATATTTTATTCTATTTCAAATTAATACTTGTTCCATTTGTAATTCTTTTACTTGTTTCTACTGAAGATGGCTTTTTTATATGTATTTAAGTTTTTTTTTTTCAATTCTCACTATTAGTTTTTTAAGACATCGAAAAGACACTTTGGTTAAGTCATTATAAATATATTTTATTTTAAGATTAATTTAAATAAACTATATAATTTAAAGCAAAAATATTTTTATTTCTATTCAAAACTTTAAAAAAATATCATATTATTGTAAAATTCATATAATTTGCATATTGCCCATGTTAGAAATAATGAGAAAGTGCAACTCTTGCAAACTTTGTTTCTTAAAATTTAATTTTCATGAGAAGTTTTATAATTACAAATGTAACTTTTAATATGTTTGTGTTGAACTGTCCATGATATTTTTGATGTCCAGTTAGGATTCTCTAAAGACAGCTGAAGAGGGTCACCATCAGATTGCTGAAATGCATTCTGTCTCCTATAAAAAAGAACTGTTAAAAAATTATATGTAATGGAAATAAAAATATTTTTGCTGTAAATTATATATACAGGCACTCTTTTTGTTATGAACATAATTTGTAAATTGAAGTTTTGTTCATAAAACGGGTTGCTTGTAACTCAGATACTGCTGTTACAAACAGATTTTTGCTCAAAAGTACTGAAATAATTTTTTATATATTGTATATTGTAATATATTTCAGAGATTTTAACAAAAAGTTCCAAATATAAAATGAGAAATTTTTGGTATAATCATCACCATCTTGAAATACTTCCATAATATGTTAACTAACTGTTTAATTTTACTTTATGTTAGTTGCTAGAGCATTTTGCTATCATATTACTTAAAATTATTGAAGAGTTTTGGAAATTTCATGAAATTTGAAAATGAAATCTCTTGTTTGTAAATGTGAATGTCCTATTTTTAGTAAATTAAGATAAAATACTAGCACTTTCTAGCAGTTAAGAACAATTTATTTACAATAACAAATGTTTTTGGATATTTGCCATCTTCTGGTTACAGGAATTGGAACAATACAAATTTTTTAAATTTGTACTGTTCCAATTCCTGTAACCAGAAGATGGCAAATATCCAAAAACATTTGTTATTGTAAATAAATTGTTCTTAACTGCTAGAAAGTGCTAGTATTTTATCTTAATTTACTAAAAATAGACTAAGAAGAAGCAGTTTTTCTATTCTAACATGGGTGCAAATGTTCTTAGCTAGAATGTTTATAACTAGAGGAGCACTGTATATTTAAATTAGTTTTAAAATAAACTATATTTATAATGATTTGACCAAAGTGTCTTTTTGATGTCTTAAAAAGTAATGAGGCAAATTAAAAAAGGAAACACTAAGTACATATAAAATAAATGCTATTAATTAATCCTTATTATATTTATCCATAAAAATATTGCCATCCAAAGATAATTGATAATTAATCTATTTTTTTCTTATTTTAGATCTGTTATAATTTTATAAAATTTCTTTTGTAGATATACAATATTCAATGTATTATATATTATACAAGTATGTAAAGATTATATTGTATGTATTGTTATGTAGAGATTTCATTTGTTATATATTATATCACAATTGATAACTGAATAAACTTTAATATTCTAAATTATTATTTTATTTATTTAATTAAATGCACATACAATTTTTTTGTCAGTTGTATAGCTTGAGTAAAGTCACAAGTATATATAATATTAGAAATACAGATATCCTCAAAGCAATGAATTTTCTTAATATAACTGAAGAGCAATTTCTGAAACTTGATATAAGTATTTTATCTATTAGTTTCTAAAAAATAAAAAAGGCAGATTTCTTATTTTCATTAAATAATTAAATTAATAACTTCTCATTGATTTCATTATTTATATTTAAGAACCAATGTTTACAATATTATATAATATTCTATTATGCAGTATATTTTTCTGAAATTCTTTATATAGATTTTTGCCATTCACATGGCTGATTCAAACTCCTATCATATATTAGAGAAGAATGGCTTATTGTCAGTATATTGAATTATGAATTCTGTACATTGAGAAAAACATGAAGAACATTATTGCACTAATTAACAATGCAGTATTATTTAAACAAATAATGTTGAAATGAAAATAAGTTTTTTATGATCGGATCAATCTTGAATAGAAACAAATAAATATAGCAAAAACAATATGTATCAATAAATATATTGGTTCTCAGACCTCTCAAAAAATCATTGTATAAACAGTTGGCAGAATTTTAGGTTCCAAAAACCACAATGCTAACACAGATGACAAATAATCTTCAATTGAAGTCATTTAAATCTTCATTTATTAATGAGCTCAGTTTTTAAAATGATATGCAGCATGCATAAAATTATTTGAAGTTTCTGTTAATGAAAATTAAATAATATTGTAATAAATAAAGTGTATATACTTTAAAAATTATACATTATACATCATCTTATCTTGTATGTACATGTCATAGTATTTGAAGATAAATAACAAGATTTTTTGCCTACCATTACATTATCATTGGCAATATTATCTGAAATAGCATAGACATAACATGGAAAACTATAGTGTCTTCCAGCATTGGCAAATGCGGTAATTTCCTTGGGATCCTGAATTATAGGAGTTCCTTGTGAGGATATATTAACTTTTTTATTATTTTACAACTTCATTAGCTAAAAATCTAAAGGAATTTTAAAATAAAAACAATATAATAATGTTTTTAGTCATACTTTTGTTTTATTAATTTTCCCTGTTATATTTAAATAGAATAAAACAATTCTCTTTTTAGCAAATTCAATATTTTATGAATTTGCGTATTCACAGCAACAACTGACTGACAACCATCCTAGTTTATTTTTACTGATTTGCCACAACTGTTATGTGAAATGAGCAAAATAAACTTTGAATGCAGATACTGTAATTTCTTATGCTTACATTCCTTAATTCTTACTTGAACACTTACAGTTAGATATCTTCAGTATCACTATTCTTTCCCTATGTCTTTGAGAAGCTGATTATTACCTTCTGTAGAGATTAAAGTTATATTATAACAATGGTTGCTATTTTGCTGGCTTCTAAGCACAAATGAATTGGAAATGCTATTGTCCCTACCCAAAAGAAAGAAGTTTTATCAGGCTGATCTTATTTTCTGGAACCCTTAGTTTGAAGTTTTTCAGAGCCTCTTTTTTAAATAATAAAAAAATTTGTAAATTGATATTATTTTACATTTTCCCGTTCTATTACTTCTTTAACAAATTACATGCTTTGCATTAAGTTCTCCTAAAAGTTGGGTGCTCTTGGTTCAAGCCCTATTCCTTCTTGTATAGATCTGACACTGGGTTTTATAGCTTATCGAGAAAACTGAATTGAAAAATAAATTATAGAATATTATATAAACAAATGTGTTTTATGTGAGTTAGGTGTGAATCAGTTCTTCATTCTTTAGTTTTAGTTATTCTAATGACAATGTAGATAAACAATTTTTTCATTCTAATTTGTCAAATTTAATTATAGAATCATTTCATTTAATTATTAATATATGAAAACCTAGAAACCTCGATGAAAACATTATATTTTAATTCAGAAAAATGATAATTTTAATATCCAAGAACAAAGATTTTCAGAACATTTTTCAGGAGTCCAGACCTATCCTTTGAACCCTATTCCTAAAATCTTCCCATTAACCCCAACATTGATGTTTGTCAGTCTGTGATGGGTTCTAAAAGTGGTTCTGCCAAATAAAATATATCCCGTGTGGAATATGATGGCTTAAAATAACGTTAATGTTTTGCTTTTTGGGTCCCATTTATCACTTCTACCAAAATTCTTAGATCAATAGTGATCTAAGCTAATGTCACTCAAAATAGGTTTTGTGTCTTATAAGAAAGCCACAAATCATATACTCAATGTGAATATGCTTTACATTATTGCACATCTGTTATTACGAATGAGAATTTTAATTAAAATTTATCCATAAATTAATAAAATTTTTTGGAGATCAATTCCATTTAAAATTATATTTTGCTGGTAATTTTGGGATCAAAAAATGGACTGTTAATAAAGAGTTTAATTGACTAGTGGAGACAGTTAAATCAGGATTGACCTAGTATGATAATTTATTGTATTCACACAAAATTTTTTTTAGAATTAATGACCGAAAAAATTCCAAATAGGCACGTGGATAAGTGACACTCAGAGTCGAGTGTTGGAAGTTCGCGGGAGTGTATGCAGTCAACTATATTAATGTAAAATAAAATATTTATTGAAAAAATAAAAGACCATAACAATATAAAAATATCTGATAATTATTGATTAAATATAGTATTAGAGATAAAACAAAAGCTGGTATATATGAAACTAACAAAATACTCAAAATAAAGGAAATGTCCTGTCCCCCTTTTAAATTTTAGGACTTTGATGCGATCCCGAGACGGTTATTCCTATAAATTGGTCTGTAGACAAAGTTTTGATTGTATGAACACCTACATATTTATTTTTTCAAGATGACTGTAGACAAGGGGTCTGCAAAAGGCGGCCCGCGGGCCGGATACGGCCCGTCACATAAACTGGAAGACATTACAGTTTTAAGGCTCACACTTATAAAATTCTACTCAAAAAGAAAAAATAAAATAATGGATACTCTGTAATGTAAAATAAGGGATACTCTCGCTAGTGTACATGTATACTACTGAGTTACTCCAAATTTTAATGATATAATTAACCATGAACATAATAAATTTCACCATTCATATTAAGTTGTAAATTTGTTTTTACAAAATTAACTTTGTGAGTACGTAATATTTTGTAACATTCCGATGTAATAGGTTGTTAGTAATGAATCAGTTTGATAAAATACTTATGTTTTCAAAGAAAATTATCTGAATTTATTAATTCAGGATGAATTTTCCTAATGTTTCTAAAGAAGCAAATAGTTTCTACGGATGCTTTTGAACTCTGCATACAAATAAAAGCTAAGAACATAACACAAGAAAAGTATTCTATATGTTAAAAATAATATTGATACACGAATATATTCTTTGTGTAAGTATCACAAAAGTTGCTACACACGATAGCGTGATTAAGAAGGAGCAGATAAATTGGCTCAACCTATACACCCATAGTGAGATTGACAAAAACATATACAGATAAATTGGCGCAACCATTATTCTTGTCCCGTGTGGATAGCGAGATTGACAAGAACAAGAACCTGTGCAGATAAATAGGTGCAACCATTATTCTTGTCCCGTGTGATGGTGAGAGGAATATGTTTGTGCAAGAATCAATCTTGCTTGAACGTGAGTAGTCATTTTATGTTAAAGTAGTTTTTATTAATTATTAATGATTACCTAATGTTATCATTAATAATTTCATTACATAATTACGCCGCTTTAAGGTTAAATTCGCCCTTTAGGTACTTTTCAATTTTTATATGGCTTCATTTTGAAGATTGTTTATCCGGTCCACAGCAGAAAATAATTTCCCACCCTTGGCTTACACCTTACCGAATATAATAATAAATATTATACAGTAATCTGTTACAAAGTATATTCGAAATATTTTAAAATATATTACTAGCGTGTCCGTTTGCCCCACAGTTACCTTATAACATTTCTCTTTCTGTCTTAGATTTACTAGATTTGATCTTTCAATCTTTATGTTTTATTCGTGTAATATTATTAAAAAACAATGAAAATTTATTTAAATGATTTAAGAAGGGTATTTCGTACAGATGAATATTTTTGGATTCAAAATCAAATAAATACAATCGCAATATGGCAGTCGAATGATATTATTCAACTGTCATGTTTATATACAATGTAATAAAATATTTAAATTTCATATTACGAATTTTACTCAAAAAACTTCTTACGTAAAACCAATGTTATTTTCTACATATATTTGTTACATTTATTAAAATTAAACGTATTTTGCAATACAAAACGATAGCAACAAGAAATGAAAAATTGATAAATTTGTTAACTAAACGAGATGTTTTTATTATCTACAACCAATCTACTAAATGCACTGAATGCATTAAAGCGCAAGATATATGAAACTCCTCTTCGAATCTTGGTCGGTAAGAGTATAATTTAAAATTTGGAATTATAATACGGATTATTGAACATTATCAAAACAGACTTGTTTTTATATTAACCTCTTTCCTTTTGTTTGAATCTTCATGATCACAATATTAATACAGTATTTATAATTTTAATATGTCCAATGCATTTTCTTGTCATGCCAAATCAAATCTATCATAGATTACAGATAGATTATTGAATACTGCGATTATGGCAGTCCATTCTATTTATTGCAAATCATATTTTGTTTTCTCTAAAAAATCACTCAAATCTAATTTTATATCTGAACGATGATATAACTAAAAACCTACCTATGCTCAAGAAAGAAAATAAACTAATTCAGGATTACTTAATTCGTACCGTCCCAATATTATTCTAACAAAAACCAGTTCAACTCGATTCAATTTAGTGATAATATAGAAAAGAATTTCAAATCACAAAAATTTTATCAAATATTTTGGGGGACGGGCTGGGGCCCGTCCCCCAAACTTGAACGCGAGTCCTTCAGAATGGAAAGCCAAAGCTTTTCCACGTAGCCAATTCAATTGACCACATCAAGAGGCACGGCAGTGACTCTAAGCCAAGTACAGTAGTCACTGACTGACTACTAATACCGGAGTCATTACAACCAAAATTCAACTCGCTGTAACTTTGGTCCTAAGATAAATATTATTAATCTGACAATTGCATTTGAGAAAAGTATTCAATAGGATAGAATGCCAAATTTGAAGTTTGATATCCAAATTAATAATAGAATTAGAGCGGTTTAAAAATTGCAAAAATCGACAAAAAAGACGTCATTTTTCTTCTTCTTCTCCTTCTTCTCCTCCTCCTATGCAGACACCTCTACACATCATTTTTCTTCTTTTCTTTCTTCTCCTCCTCCAATGCAGACACCTCTACAGGTCGCATCGTTTAACCGATATCGATGAAATAATATATGTTTACTTGAGGTCCCCTGAAAATTTGAGCACAATCGAGTCAAAACAAATCCCTTGAAAATTTGAGCGTAATCGGATCAAACAAACGGTGGCTCAGATTCCCATAAATGCCTTTACATAGCGCATTGCTTAACCGATTTTGATCAAATTCAGAATATAGGCATAGCGTAGTTCATTTAAAATCATCTAAAAATTTTGGCCCAATTGCGTTAAAATTAAAAGGTGCAGAAGACGATGATTTTCTTCTCTAGAAATGTCTCTATAGGTCACATCCTTTGACCGATTTCTAAGAAATCTGGGATGTAAATGTGATTTACAGTGAGTGTAAAAAGTATTCGTACACCTCAACATATGGGGGAAGAAAGATCTGCACGGGAGCATAAATGAATATTTAGAAGAAATAAAAAATGCATGTAGTTTAGCAGTGTTAGCTTTATTTTTCGGAACACAGCCAGATCGAAATAACCAGAAAAAATGTTTGAAACTTACAAACAAAGAAATATGTTGCATGATTATGGAGATGTTTTTGATGGGTAAACTGTTTATAATGCTTTAAAATAAGACTTATTAAATTTAAACACGATTATAATAAAAAAAATCTTACTTCAAAAATTAAAGCATTCATTGAACAACTAGCTCGGGAATTTTCAAGCGAAAAAAAAGGAAAATAAATTTTTAAATAAAAATAAAAAATTAATTAAACCAAATGATAATTTTTCGTTAATTAATAATTCACGAAAATATAATATTTTAATATTATAAAATTATTGTAAAATATATTTAATTTCTCTATACGACATTGCAGCTCTTCTCCTTTGCCCCGCCCGGGCTTGCGAATTGCGACCCCAAGTGTCTTATATCACTTTAATCACCTGAATTTCGTCTACATCGTAGTGTAGTTTTTTTGAAGGAGATAATTTACACCCTATAAATATATATATATATTTATACACTTGACTCTTGATTTGTTTGGTACTTCAATTACACAATCTCAATTTTATATGACTGAAAAGATGCAAATTTCCATCTTATATAGTACAATTTCTGTTTAAACTGTTTAAAAACAAGCAAAAAAAAGTGTGCATGTGTGTTTAAAAGCTTGTAATGAGGAGCCTACCTGATAGTTGCCCCACAACTGTCAGGCATCATATGAATATGTTTATTGGCTTCTTTACTGGTTATTATTGAATTACAAAGTTCTCCAATAGTAAAAATATGAGACAAGATGCTGATGTGTGAATGGTTGTTTACAAATGATATTACAGAATTATTATAGCAACATTCTGGACAATGAATGCACAATCCTTGGCTCTTGCTTTAGTATTATTTATTTATTTAAACTCTATCACTCAAAAACATGATGAGTGAGATATATATATATATATATATATATATACAGGGGTTGGACAATGTGATTGCTAAATTAATTAACCGATCATCAAGCATTCTGTTACGTAAATACGATGAATACGATTTAATAAAGCGCATACAGGAGAATGTTCTTTCACATCGGTTTAGCCCACCCAAAAAACAAGCTGGTTACGTCCCTACCTTAATATGACATTAAAGTCAAATCCTGGGATGTGAAAATGAATATTTCTTTGTGGGAACACAAACTGTTTCTGTTTTCCGCGATAAATAGTTTTCATAAAGTAACTGCCGATACTACCAAGCACATTCGATCAGTCTGCGGCTGATGATTGTGATGTATGTTAAACATTATAGTTGCTTTTGGAAAAAATATTTTAAGAATATTCTTGAATTATTATAACGTTTGAATTAGATATTCAAAGAATAGCATCTGCATTGATAATTTTTTATTGTATTTTGAGAAAGATATTTATATAATTCTTTAAAAATTTTTGTTTCTTATTTCATATTACAATACTTTTATTTGCCAAAAAGGAAGAATATTTATAATATAATTCTTTAAAAATTTTTGTTTCTTATTTCATATTACAATACTTTTATTTGCCAAAAGTTCGACTATTGCAATATTCACTCGTGACTATTTTTATCTAGTACAATTCAATAAACTATAACAAAATGAAGTTTGTTTATTGAATATACATAATCAATTTATAATGGTGTCATTTTCGTTTTCAATCCATTTATGAGTAGACTTATTAATTTTAGATAGGATTTTATTAAATTATCTGATTGGCAATATAGATCACATTCTGGATAATTTTTGTTTAAAATGTTTGCTATATATATTTTTGGCATATTATATATACAGTATATTTAGCTTCATAAAAGTACATACATAATACTATGTAAAAATCAATTGGCATTGAAAGTAACACTTTTCTAATTCGATTCTTCGTTTTATAATTCAGATTATGTTCTGGAGTTCTGAAAGCGAGAGCTCAAGACATTTTAAAAAGCTTTCTGAATTACTTTCTGGTCTTTGTTTCAATGACAGAGAAGCTAATCGAAACTGATCCGGGTAAATCGCATAAGGACATCCATAACCATCTGATAATAAAGGTCCGTAAGTCACCAATAAAGGGTGCTTAATTGGTCCCTATAAAATTATAATTATCTTAATCAGAAAATTTTATTTTGAAATTATTTATGAATATTTTCAATCCATTTACCTGGCTGGTAACTAATCTGTAATTAGAATAAGAATCGAAACCAATATCATTAAATACTTCAGGAACTTCCATACCCGATTCGATTGCTGCTTTCTTCAAACCCACCAAAAGACAATCCATTCCATTTCCTCTCAAAGCCTACAAATTAATATAAGTGTATAGTATTTAATTTTCCATAAATGTAAACGAAAAAATTCTTACTTCATTAACATCGAATTTATGGACATTCAGAGCTTTTTGAAGAGAAGCACGTTTTTCTTGCAAAGAAGAATTTTTATTATTCATTGTTTTGCAAAACGAAATAGCTTCGTTAGAGGTACTGTGAACTATTTCCATTCTTCCATATAAAAAGCTATGCAAAGTAGCAATTTCATACAAAACTCCACGCAACCCATGTAACCTTTAATTGAAACACTTTGTGAATATATTGCAAAAAGAAGAAAAGAATTATATTGGAATTAAAACACTCCAACCTATAAAAAGCCAATTGCATCGCCATTTGCATAAAACTATCTGTACTGATCTTTTTGGATTTTAAAAATTTGCTTCCGTAATTGGAGAATACTAAACATGATAAATCAGCATCATCACAGCACCTAAACATAATTCATGGTTTTCGTTAATAACAAACATCAAGATATTTATTAAATTCAAATCCATTAGCTCACTTATCAACATTTTCTCTTGCTTTTTCTATGTCATCCATAATTTGATCGTTTAAGTTGAAAGTAATTTCTACAGGCTCGGGTATTGAGTGCGAAGTAAAATTTTGACATACTGAATCATTCGATGTTATGCTGTAAAAATATAAACTTTTAAAATATTGTATAAAATAAATAGATTTATTTCCATCGAAGAATTATTAAAATACTATAATAAATGATTAAAACTGCTGGATGATTAATTATTGCAATGAATTAGGATAATCTTTGTTATGGTTAAAATAATCTTATTCTATTTTTCATAAATTAATAAGATATGAAAGAATCTTTATGTAGAAAGAAACTCAAAATTTTAGTTCTTTTTCATGAAAAATTAATAATAACGTTGAAAATATGTTTTCAATAATCGCTTTTCTCTGCATAGAAACATTTTAAATATCAATATAAAAAACTTACAAATTAAATAAAAATTTTTATAAGAAAATTATATAACTAACTTTAAAAATAATATTTAAATTATTTTTAACCTAATATCATCTAAAATACTGTCTGTCATTCTTGTAATAGGATGTGCCTCCATTGGACTATGTTCCATATTTAAACTGAATGTACCATCTTCAGATACAATTAACTATAGGAAAAGAAAAGTATATATTTTAATCAAATATCGTAATTCTATTATTATACATAGTTTATTTAACTATTATTATCATTACTTTAATACAAATTTAATATATATAAAATGCTGTATTTAGTTTTTATCATATCATTATAATCGTAATTATTAACGATGTCGATAATGATAATATTAATAATTTTAATAATTACAATGATATTTATTAATAAATGTCCATAAAATTAACTTACTTTTATAATTTCTATCAAATTTAATACTTTAGAAATTAAAATGATTTACTAATGAAATTCGAATATTTCAAAATAATGTATAGTCCGAAATTTATATTAAAAGTGGATCGCATATCCTGATTCCGAAATTTTAAAATTTCGAAATCAAGATTACTTTTTGTTTCAGATTTTCTGTGGTAAAATCAATCAGGAGTTACCATAATATCTTCGATTTATACAATATGCAATGCATATATGAAAACATACATGAAAACTCTTGTCCATCCATCTGTTCCCGCTATTTAAATGACTGCCACATCCGTGAATAACATTATGGAGCGCTTTCGTCCATTTATCAGAAGAATCTTTCAAGTCTGGTATAGATTTATCGAGAGAAAATACAAATAATGCTCTTTGTATCGTATTTAAATTTTCCTTATTAATTTTATCTGCAAGATAGAAGTTTTCAGATAATTTAAGTAGTGTGTATATTATATATAATATAAGATAATCTTAATCTTAAAATTCATTAATAGATTTTAAGGTTTACCTTCGCATAATCTGTCATAGACGTCAGACCAAATTTCTCGGTAATTTGTGGTTAACAATCCAACAGGAATTCCTTCGGTTTCCGATTTCATTACAATTATTCTTAATTGTTGCAACAACTGATTTTCAGTCAATGGATTTCCAGCATCATCATATACGTCTACTCTAAAGAACTGTAGAAAATTTAACTTTACAGTGTGTGATCAGTTAACGAACATAATCCGTTCTAAGATAGTGTTCATTATCCGAAATATTCGTTTCGTAACCCGATCATCGATTTACCATAGGTTTTTATGAGAATTTGTTTAATTCGTTCTGGAGAACCAAAAATAAATAAATAAAATTTATATAATTTCTTACTACGTTTATTTATATGTAATAGTCATAATATATATATACATAGTCTTGCATTTTAATCCATTATGTTTATTTTCCGTTAAAAAATCTGTCCAATGTCGATTGCTTTTTTTCTCTTTTTTAGGAGTTTTCGGAAATGATTAATAGTACTGTCGTGGTGATCCCCAAGCCTATTGACCTCATCCTCGTATGGGTGCATTCTAAGACCAAAATATTGTAAAAATCTCTCTTATTCTAAGACCAAAAAATTGTAAAATCTCTCTCTTACCTTCTTTAATAATGTTTGATTTGTTTACGTTGTCTTCAAGTTCATTTTAATCAGGAAAAATTACTGTTCTTCAGACGAAAAAATTTCCAAAAAATTGTAAAATCTCTCTCTTACCTTCTTTAATAAATCTTTGACATCAAAATATTGTAAAATCTCTCTCTTACCTTCTTTAATAAATCTTTGATAAGTTGTCTTCGAGTTTATTTTAATTATGAAAAACTACTCTTCTCCCATCCTTACTCATATCTCCACGAATGTGCTGCTCCCATGATCAATAATCTAAGCCTGTCATTCCGTTAGTTAGTTAAGCCGCCATATTCTCGTGAGATATTTTTATCTGGCGACGGCTACTTATAGAGCTCATCACAAGCTAGCCAACACCCATGATGGAGTCAACCAGATGGTTTGAAGGATGAAGTTCAACGGGCCGGACCTGGACCCCTTCTGAAAAATTGGAGGAGTGGGACCCAGATCCTCCGGGATGGTAAGCCACAGCTTTTCCACGCAGCCATTCGGCCGACCTATCATTCCGTCAGTCCGCGGGCCCATAGTTTATTCGGTATCCGAACATAAAAATCTCTCGCGAAAGTGTTCGTTATCCGAACAATTCGTTAACCGATCACCCACTGTGTAATTATTTTAATAATTTTTCATTTTCTTATATTATTAGCTATTTCTGAATGAATTTAATACTTCAAATACCGGTATCCCTCTTATAACACAGTAGATAGGTTCCTGAGAAACACCGTGTTGTGTGAAACCGTGTTATTAGAGACCTAGAGCGAATACAAAAGGGATAGTTACGTTCTCAAACCATTTCAAAACAAATAATTTTCTTTAGTTCTACATAAGAAACTTAATGTTTATTAAGAATATTAATAACACGAAACATAAAGAAAAACTAATTTTTATTAAGAATATTAATAACACGAAACATAAAGAAAGAAAAAATATATACAGTAAGCCCTTAAAAACAATATAATTAAAACAAAAGGAAAGAAAAAAGTATACAGCCTATATAACATTCATATGATAATTATATCTTCCTACCACTGTTTTGTTAAAACGAAAACTTATTTTTCTTTAACAATATCACTTCATTTTCTGAACTTTTTCTGCATTTATAGTTGGCGTATTTTCTGCTCTCTTTACAAAATTTGTAATCTAACCCCTACCACCCATTAGAAAACAATCGTTCCTTAACCTATACCTAAAAAGAAATTTATGAATAAAAATTTTTCTTCTCTTTCACATTTCTCTATTGAAGAATAAAAACTTATTTTATATCCAAGAACTGAATGTTTGGAACACAAAATACTCAATAGTCGCCAATTAATTCAATTTCAAATCTAAATCGAAAATAGACTGCATATCGTCCCTCTCATGACAAACTAGCAAAATTGCATTTATGTGGAATGTCGGACATGACTTCTTTTGTAAGTTGTCCATAAATTATCACCATCTGTTTTCCGGAATAGATGTAAGTTGTAGACGGGAAAAACGACAGACGTAAATGTTCTGGACATTGTCCGTTAAAAGTAACAATCAACACAGGTGACGAATTTATTCCGAAAATGAGACTTTCTCAGATAAAAGTAACAATTAACGTAGGTGGTCGAATGTATTCTGAAAGGGAGATTTTCACTTGCTATCACATAAAATCAAAATCGTTGACAGGTTTAATTGTTGCGACAAGGATTGGACTATAGAGTGGATGTCACGGAAAGAAAAATTATGGGAAGAGAAAACATATGGTCGGTAGGAAAACAACATATCGAAAGGTGCGCGGGTTTTTCCCGGAAGAGGCCAAAATAAGGTCGGATTCTGACGTGGATAAACAATTCTTAGGTCACGTCTTAGGTGGTCAAGGACACAGATTATTAGTAATCTGTGGTCAAGGAGGGGAGTTCAGATACGAGAGAAGACAGTTGAGACGCAGTCGCAGAAGGAATTGGACGTCTCCTAACTTGTCAAGCAGTCGAGTATAATCACCGTAGAAGATGGTCGCCTGACAAATCCTTTTCTAACCGCCGATGAAGCCCTCCCCTGATCAATAACCAAGATTTAATCAACGAATTACTACAAAGGGAAGAAACAGTGATTGTGCATGTTATTAAGAAGAAAACTCAGTGCAGAAACAAATTAGAAGGGAAAGTGAACTTTCTCTTGATTGCCAAGAATCATTCTTCATCCTCTAGTAACAAGGTATTTATCCTCCTTGGGTAGTTTTGTATAATTACTAATTTGTAAAGAGCTGTCTCTCGCACAATAAATATGTTAACTGTTGTTAAAGTGGTTTTCTGAGTCAGGTCTGTGGCGGCACACTCGATTATTCTCCCGTGCGGTCTACGCGAAGCTCACAACCGCTCAAAGGCTAAATCATAAGTTGTCAACTTAAATCCCGTAATGCACCGCTCACAGGTCTCACATTTATGACTAATTTTAGCAAAGTATTTCTCAATGATTGATTTTTATGTGTATATCTTGTCCCAAGTATGGATTTACAGAAATTAATGAAAATGTTTTATGTTGTAGGAGAGTAAACGTAATTTTCTAAATGTATTAAGTAAGAACCGTGGTGTAGAAGTACCGTGTTATAGGAGGGATTCTTGTATTAAATATCATATAAACACGTGCTATTTTGTTTTTATAAGTTAAATTATATTTTTTTATCTATTATTTTTCCATGGGAATAAATAAATAGATGTTGAGTACTGTAATTAAATTATATTTTGGAATTTAAGAAATTTTATCATTATTTTATTTACCTTATTATTTCTAGCAACCACAATATGATTTGGAGAATATTCATCTTCCCCGTAATGTTCAAGACGATCACAATATTTCCCTGGAAGTCGGCAAGATGAAAATGCTTTAAAATATTGACTCATATCCATGGGCGAGCCCCTCAACATATCGGGTTCCAATTGATGGCTGCAAAAAAATACATATTTTCAAAATTTCGTTTCGCTATTACTTTATTTTAGTTATAAAATAATCTGTACTCACTCATTAACTAGTTGTTTGTATTTTAATGTTGCTGACAAAACTTTTGCAGAAAATCTAAATAAATGAAAATGAAAATTAACGAATGAAATTAATAATAATAAACGAGTGTTGAAAATCTACCAACTTTATCTGATCTTCAACTGAATTGAAATTCTCACAGAAAAGAACCATTCCAGGATTCGTGTAAGTAGTCAATGGTGAACGATTACGAAGAAAATCCAACTCTAACCACCAATCTTCTATCTATAATTTATAAGTAAAATTTAATATATCATCTATTATTCAAAAACCGAACAAATAAATAAATACCCAATTATCCAATTGGTTATATCTCTCTATAAGGATGGAATGAAGCTTCTCTCCAGTTCCTCCTGGTGAAACGAATTCCTTAACCAACTGGTAAATAACGAACACAGTATTAATTCTAATTACAATTAGAAATTATAGTTTCATATTTAGTAATAAATTTTAAAAATACCTTTTCGGTATTGTGAAATTCATCTTGGGTTAACAGACATTTTACACCTTTTAAATATTTATCGAAAGTAGGTCGTAAAGATGGAACAGGTTGCCTTGGAAGATCTTTCTGGTGTGCAGTCATAGGTCCTTTATTATATTTTGGAAACGGACTAGGAAACGGAGAAGCCGTACTTCGGCATCTTTTCCCTGTTAGCGGTTTCTGAAATGTAATTATAATGAGTAACTCATATTTCCATTTGATATAAAATAATAAATTAACAATTTGATTTCCATTAGATTCATATTGCTTCATAATAAATTAAATAATCTTCTTTTAACCTCTTGTTAAGAGGTTAAAAGAAGATAAATGAATTGATCACAATTCAATAAAAATCTTGTTGTTATACTGTAAATTAAATTAGCATAAAAATAGATAATATTTTATATAATATAAATAATAATTTTTTAATATTTATGAACTTTAAACCTTTCTAATTATAGAAAACTGTAGAAATAAATCAGCTTCTTATCAGCAAATAACGAATATATTAGGTCTTGTGTTTTATTTACATACATTATCCAGCTACAGTTTTAAAAGGGAGAATTCATTTAAGCAGTCAATTTTTAGAATTATTTCATTAAATTCTTGAAAAATGAGAAATTTTATTTATTGAATTGCATTATAACAACATTTCCATTACCAATTCATTTAAATATATTACAACTGTCGCACTGAATATGTAACATGATACATTACCATGCAATACCGAGTTTTTAGTATCTTTATATCCTGTAATCGTAAAAATTGGTTTGTTCAAACTACTTGGAATCTTTTCTTACATAAAATAAATTTTAGATAATTTATTTATTTTTAGATAAATTATTTAAAACAACTATTATCTAAAACAGTGAATCCATCTTGGATTCCACATAATATTTTATCATAGGCGAAGTGAATGAACTTGAGTAATTAATTTTCATAAGATGTTATTTCATTTCTACAGTTTTTTATAACTAAAAAAAACATAAACCGAACAATAAATATTTATCTATTATTATTTTTAAAGCCCATGTAAAAATATCATTTAATTCGTCAAATCAATTAAAATCAAATGTGTCATCAAATATCAAATATTTAAATATTTTTGTGATGTCAACTAAGCTTTTATTTCAAAATACTACATTTGCTAAATCGTTCATTCTTCAAAATTAGTTGTTTAATTTTTAGCGTCAAAATTTACATATCGCTGCTATATCTGGAAAAGATTCTTTATTAGCTGGCGAATATACAGTATTTTTAAAATGGAGTTGTTTTATATGGGATTGAAACTGTACAATATATAGTATATTAAAGGAATCCCTTGATAAGTGCGAATTGAATAATGCGGTTTTGATTAGTGCGCAAAAAAAATTTGAGACTATCCCTTAATATATGCGGTGCCAAATTTGATTAGTGCGCTTCAACAAGTGCGATATTTTTTTTTTTTGCAAACCCTCTGAATCGTTGCAACTGAATCTCGGTGATTGTAGTCTACATGATTAGAGAACTGCAATAATTTATTTACTTTTTCAATTCTGTTAATATTACGACTTTTGTCATCTAATTGTTGTATTTAAACTTCGTTTGTAATTTTATTTATTAATAAATTTAGCATGAATGGCAACTATCTAATAATAGCCATTACAATATTATATAGCCAGCCTTGCCTTCAGCTCCTCTCCAGTTCTCAATGTCTATGGACTTGAAATTATTTTTTACAAAATTTATGTAATTTTCTAAAAAATAATTTTTTTTGTGTGAAAAATAAATTTTAATTCTTGCTATAAATTTTTAAATACCTATACATATTCCTCAATGATTTAAAGTAGCCTACATGTAATGCAATATGGATACGTTTTGAGAGAGAAACAAAATATTAATACATGTTTATAATTTTGATATTTTCCAGGATTCATTATAAATATTTCCCATTGGTTTTTTAGTTTGATTAGTGCGGTTTTGATATATGCAAGATCGGAAGAGCAATACATGTTTATAATTTTGATATTTTCCAGGATTCATTAATTTATTTTATTGGTTTTTTTAGTTTCATTTTGCGGTTTTGATATATGCGGTGTATTGCGAGGATTTATTAACCGCACTAATTAAGAGATTCCTGTATATCATAAACAAATATTTACTATAATCAATATACATTCTGCAAAAGCACTAACTTTATAATTAAGTCGAAAATTCCCCAACTACAGCACAGTTTATAGGAAGCGTTCTGCCGATTCAATATTTTGCTACACCAACACAAATGTAATTTATTGCTTTAAGAGTGAACAAAAAAAATGGTTTGAATCAGTTGAACTCTTTCTATTTTTATTTGTAATCAAACCGTGCTGCGTTGGACTCTGCGCTATGCGACTCTCCGCGCCGCTAGGCTGTGCGTGACGCCAATGCATTCGCTACCTCCGAGCAGCTGAGCGAAGATTTATGTGGCCGTACTATTTCCTGGGTTTAAAATTCTCTGTACCTCAGAAATTATTAATTTATTTGAAAAATGCTTCAAATGAATTTTGTTAATAAAAAAAGAACTTGCTATTGGTGATAAAAAAAGGTGTCATTATTATGAAAAATTTAAAATATACCCTAATTTTGCCTATTTACTGATGTCACAGCGTACCGAATCATACGTCAAATAAAAGATTGTTTTAATATGAATATTTTCCCGTTTAGATTAATTTCTTATCTAACGTAATTGCGTAGAAAATAGCATGTTATACTATATATGAATCACCCTTTATCTTATCAGAAGTAAATCAATATAAAATTGTGTTATCTCAAGTAGACAAGCAATTTTAAATAAATGTATTTATCCATAATACTTAATGACTATATCTGAAACTGGACAGAAATAAATTACACTACTTAAACATAGTTTGTGCTGATAATTTTTGTTAAAATAAGTTAAATTTAAATCTATAAAAAGATAATAAAGTAGATTATATAAAGATTTTGTTCATATAATATTTTGCATTTCAGTTAGGACTTATGCCATAACCAGTGCCGATTGCACCCAATCGGGCCTCGCGCTTGAGGGGGCCCCATGTTTGTCAAAATTTATGTAATTAAATAATGTATTAAGAAAAAGTAATTTCCATAATTATATTCTATCTATGATTATGGAAATTATTTAAAAACTTTTCAATTCGATCATTTACAATTCAAACATAGCATTCAACAATATTTCTACATTAATATATATTCATAAATTTATTTTTTATATAGCTTGAAATATGTTACACAGTATATTCATTCATAAATAAAAATACAAAGATTAATTGACATTAAAAATAATTTGAGTTTTGTTTTATAATTCAAATAATGTTTTCCAGTTCTGAAAGTGACATCTCAATGCATTTTAAAAGACTTTCTGAATTAGTTTCTGGTCTTTGTTTCAGTGATAGAGATATGAATCGAAGCTGATTCGGATAAACAAAATACGGGCATCCATAACCATCGGATAATAGTGGTCCGTAAGATGGAAAAACAGCATTCTTGATTGGTGCCTAGAAAATTATAATGTTGTATGTATTCATTAGCAGAATCCTTAAGCAGAAAGTTTTATTGCGAAATTGTTTATGATATTTTTAAATTCCTTACCTGACTGGAAACCAATCTATAATTAGAGTACGAGTCGAAACCAATGTCATTAAATACTTCAGGAACTTCTCTACCTGATTCGATTGCTGCCTTCTTCAAACCCACCAAAAGGCAATCCATTCCATTTCCTCGTAAAGCCTTCAAAATAAAAATAAAGAATTCAAATTTCCAAAAATCTTACATAAATGTAAATAGATATAATTAATTACCTCATTAACATCGAATTTATGGGTATTCAGAGCATTTTGAAGAGAAGCACGTTTTTCTTGCAAAGAAGAATTTTTGTTGGTCATAGTTTTGCAAAACGAAATAGCTTCGCTTGAAGTACTGTGAACTACTTCCATTCTTCCATACAAAAAGCCATGCAAAGTAGCAACTTCATACAACACTCCTCGCAATCCGTGTAGTCTTTAAAGGAAAAATATTTTGTAAATATAGTAAGGAAATAATTAAAATAACTTATAATCAAATTGAGACCCTCACCTATAATAAGCCAACTGCATTGCCATTTGTATAAAACTATCTGTACTGATCTTTTTGGATTTTAAAAGTTTGCTTCCGTAATTGGGGAATGCTAAACACGCTAAATCAGTATCGTCACAGCATCTAGACATAATGTTTTTTATGATTAGCAAGCATTAAAATATCGATAAAATCAAATCTATTAACTTACTTGTCGACATTTTCTTTCGCTCTTTTTATGTCATCCATAATTTGTTCGTTCAGGTTAAAAGTAATTTCAGTGGGTTCGGGAATTGAATTAGAACTGAAATTCTGAGATAGTGAATGATTTGATGCTTTTCTGCAAGAAGATACAAAAACTTTAAACATAAATAGATTGATTCCCTGTTTAAAATTATTAAAACTACGAATAATAAAAATTTACGAATACAATAATTAATTAACATATTGGATTAAAATCACGTTTTTTCAGAAAAAATGAAGATAATCAAAAAATTTCTATGCAGTAATAAAGTAGAAATTATAAACTATTCTTCTGAAAAATTTATGATAGAGAAAATTAAAGAATGTACTTTATAATAATTGTTGACAATATATCTGAATTAATCTTTTTTTTCCCTGCATAGAAAATTTTCATATAGCAATATAATAAAATCACACAGATTAAATAAAAAGTTAATATTTCTTACATAACATTTCTATTAACTTTTAAAATAATATTTAAATTATTTATAAATTAGTTTTTACTTACATATCATCTAAAATATGGTCTGTCATTCTTAGAATAGGATGCGCTTCAACTGGACTATGTTCCATATTTACACCGAATGTACCATCTTCGGATACAATCAACTACATAAAAAATTATACAGTTTAATCGAAGTTCATAATTCCATAATTGCTATTGCTTAATATAAGATATATTGTAGCTTTGATATATAATTTTATTTGCGATATTAATAATGTCAATAATTATTCTTTCATATTAAAAATTAAAAATTCTTAAATTCCAAAATTATATTTTGGAATTTAAGAATTTTGTTAACATATTTTTAATTCATAAAAATATGTTAACAAATTATAGAATTTTGAAAATGAAAGAATTATTAACAAAAATTCGAAAATTTGTGTACACTATAAAATTATATCTGAATTTCGAAATTTAAGACTATTCTAAATTTCTCTGATGAAATCAATCAAACATTAACAATATCTTCTAATATGTTCAAGTTAATGTATGAAAATTTACATGAAAGCTTTTGTCCATCCATCTATTCCCACTATTTAAATGACTGCCGCATCCATGAATTGCATTATGAAGCGATTTCGTCCATTTATCAGAATCGTCTTTCAAATCTGGTATAGATTTATCAAGAGAAAATACAAATAACGCTCTTTGTATCGTATCTAAATTTTCTTTATTAGTTTTATCTGTAAAATAAAAAATATAAATAATATAAGTAATATATATAGTTAAGATTAAAGTGTATGCCTGTGAATAATCTAATATTGCAAGATATTCATAATCTTTGTATGCATTACAGAAATTTAGGGCTTACCTTCGCTTAATCTGTTGTAGATATCAGACCAAATTTCTCGGTAATTTGTAGTTAACAATCCAACTGGAACTCCTTCGGTTTCCGATTTCATTACAATTATTCTTAATTGTTGCAACAACTGATTTTCAGTCAATGGATTTCCAGCATCATCATATACGTCTACTCTAAAGAACTACAGAAAATTTATAATTATTTGATAATTTTCATTTAATCATTTTCTTATATTAAATTAGCTATTTATGAATTAATTTAATAATTCAAATATGAAATATCATATAAACACGTACTACTTTATTTTACTAATTTAAATAATATTTTTTCGCCTATTATTTTTCTATAGGAATGAATAAATAGATGTTGAAATACTGTAATTAAATTATATTTTGAAATTTAAGAAATTTTATCATTATTTTATTTACCTTATTATTTCTAGCAACCACAATATGATTTGGAGAATATTCATCTTCCCCGTAATGTTCAAGACGATCACAATATTTCCCTGGAAGTCGGCAAGATGAAAATGCTTTAAAATATTGACTCATATCCATGGGCGAGCCCCTCAACATATCGGGTTCCAATTGATGGCTGCAAAAAAATACATATTTTCAAAATTTCGTTTCGCTATTACTTTATTTTAGTTATAAAATAATCTGTACTCACTCATTAACTAGTTGTTTGTATTTTAATGTTGCTGACAAAACTTTTGCAGAAAATCTAAATAAATGAAAATGAAAATTAACGAATGAAAATAATAAAAGCAAATAAAAATGTTGAAAATCTACCAACTTTATCTGATCTTCAACTGAATTAAAATTCTCACAGGATACAGCCATTCCAGGATTTGCGTAAGTAGTCAATGGTGAACGATTACGAAGAAAATCCAACTCTAGCCACCAATCTTCTATCTATAATTTATAAGTAAAATTTAGCATGTCATCTATTATTCAAAAACCGAACAAATAAATAAATACCCAATTATCCAATTGGTTATATGGACTGCAGGATCTCGGACAGACATTTTTTTTTTTCTTATAATGGAATCCGAAACTGCGACGTCACACCACTTGCGGGTATCGAGTAATATCACAAATAAACAATAGAATCAGACTTTGTTGACAGAATTTAAATTTTAAAATAATAATCGTCTAGAAATCATCTTTAAGACACTAAAAACTGGTGAACTGTCCATTTTTAATTAATTAAATAATTTGTTTTTATTACTATATGTTAATTATCATTTACTTAAATATATTTTTATATGGTTTTAATTTTATTAATTTTAATAATGATATTGTCGGATTTGAATTGATTGTGATTAAAAAAATAACGATTAACAACTGAGCTAACGAATCACGTGATGCGATGACGAGTTGTTTTACAGCGCTTTATTTTGTCGGAAGTTCACATAGTCAGGAGTCGTTAACCAAGACATTTTTTCCTTACAGCCACTCGTCGTTAACCATGGTACCACTGTATATATATGCCCTGTGAAAATGAACTTGCATAATTAATTATAAGAATAATCATGATATATTGGCAACACACCAATTTTGCAAAAAACAGTTTTGCAATTTTTCTCAGCTGCAAAAATTCAATAATACTGTATAAGTTTGATATATACGCGTACGAATGAGATTTTTACTTTATTAATTTTATAAAATTTAATAAAGCAAAAAAAATAAATAAATTTTTACGAGGCAATATTTTAAAAATTGCCTCATAAAAATATACAAGTAGTTTTTATATAAAAACTACTTGTATCTAATTTAAATCTAGTATTCATTATGATTTAAGTTAATCAAATGTCTTATAATTAACTCTCAGCGAATCAAATTTATATTGAAAAAATTTACATATCTGTTTATTCAAAAAATATTTTTCTATCATCCGAAATTCTTTTATTCTATATAATAAACATATACATTGAATAAAATTTTAGATTTCAAAGAATTTTTTAAAATTTTAGTTTTCAGTTCTTTAATAAAATATTTATTAAAGAACTGAAAATTTAATGAACTTGCAAGATAAATGAACAACATTGATGAAAACAAATTTCTTAATGAGAAAACTTTTTATTAATTAAAAATATAATTTCCAAAATAATTTGAATAATTAAATTATTTCAATCAGTCTGATTTTATTTCTTATTTTAAATAAATCTTACATTCATGCACTCTTATAATGGAAATTTTTTAAATTTATAATTTTTTTTAATTTTTATAATTATTATTATTTTTTTAATTTAGATATTAGAAATTTATTTTTCACTTTTTCTATCTTTATAAAATTAATATTAAGCCATATCTGATTTGCAAGCAATGAAATTAATCAATATAAATGCTATTTAATTCCGTATTTAATTAATTGATAATTTGGAATTACTATATATCAATTCAATCATTAAATTATATAGTACTGTACATAAATTTAACAACTGTAATATTAACTTTCCAAAATTTTACATTGTACTTATATAGCATTTATTTATTTATTTATTTTTATGTTACACTATATATAAATTTTTATCACGATTATTATCTTCGATGATAAAAATATTTAATAATTTGATAATTATCATTTCATCTTTTCTTATTAGTCATATCATTACATAAAGGCTATTACAAAATTATGTCATAATTAGTAGAATATGCAATTCTTAATAAATATTAATTAATTTAACAATATTAATTAATATTTATTAAGAATTGCATTAAGAAACCATACTAATTAGTAAAGAGAGTTAAATAGATACAGGTTTGTCTTTGAAATTGAAATAAAAATTATCGTTCCTAGTAAATATTTTATTAGGTATATACAGTATGTTTATAAGTTAATAACCAAGTTCAATAACATTCAAACTTTGTACACTATGCTTATCATTCCTGAGATGTTCAGTTATTTTGTTTTCCTCGCCATTTCTTCTTATCTTTCTAAACTGGGAATTTTTAAAAATTTATTTCAATGTTTTTTTTTATTTTATTACGCTTAAACTGTGTCGGAATATTTGTGTAGATTAAAGCTCCCCATTTCCTCATAATTTTGATTTATTGTAAGCTATGTACGCAGATGGTTAGCAATTCTTCTAATCCCGAGTTGTTAATTAGCATCAAAAATACATCAGGAAAAGCGATGCACGAATATCATCTCGTATATAAATATAATTTGTGCTAATAAATATTAACTTTCGTTGGTTATATAAACTAATATATTTGTTCATATATTTATAGATTTTCGTCGGAAGATTAAACCATAATAAATGGTGAACCGTCGACTTTCGAATTCTAAAGTCTAAACAAACTATACAGAAAACTGATAAATAAAACTGAAATTCTTTCAGAAAATAAACAAAAAACTTGATAGCACAGTCATTGTGTGTTTTAAAAAGTCATTGTGTGAAATGAGGTAATTTATAGAATTATATATAAAATTGAATTAAATAAATTTATAGAATTTTATATAGCTCAATTTAGAAATATATATTTTATAAAATATTCCATAAAATCTCTAATAAATTCAGAATATTGTAATATTTTTAAGCATATATTTTTGGATTTTAAATAATTATTGAATAAAAATTATTAAGATATGTTTTCTGAAAAGGAATTGAAAATATCGAGAATAAAAACGGAAATGAAAAAAAAGTGTTATCAAAATGAATACATATACATTTCTCTGGAATATTTTTTAATATTAATGAATAAAAAAATTGTCAAAACAAACTAATACCGAAATATGTGACTAAAAGTTTTATCGATAAAGGCATGATAAAAGTAAAAAATTTTCAGAAATGTAATATCAGTTCGTTATATGCGGAGAATGAATCAATAATCATGCAAATTAAAATCAAAAACATGAATTAGATTAGTTTTAATAAAAAAATCTATATAATACGTAAACCTGAAAATGTATAAACAGCATATAAACAGAAGTTGCTTACAGATAAAGTCTTGATGACTAAAAAAAATGATTTTTAATCGAATTCTCCGGATAATCGAAAAGTCGGTAAAAATTGTCAAAAAAAAAAAGTTTTTTTATCGCCATGAAAATACTAACTTGGCATTACGATACATTTATAAATGAAGAAATTTTAAATACAATCTTTAAAATTTTTTTAAAATATTTAAAAAGTTTATTTTTTAAAAACTTTTTTATAATTACAAAATCGCAAATCTCTCCTCTATTATCTGATGTTATTTCATCTCTAAGTTACCGAAAATGTCCTCACACTCAATTACTTTTTAACATTGAGCCCTATCACAATATTTTGGATGCATGTTTGTACAGGGTAGTTATAAATTAATTGATCCTAATCACATCTCTCTTCAGTATATTGAAACCTAATATATGCTAATTAGGCTATGGGATTGCTATTTCCGATGAAAAATAAATTTGTTCAAATTTTCACATCAAGGTTGAAATTTATCCAAATAATTAACCCTTCTTTTGTTTTTTTTTTTGTTATCAGATGACGATAGTTTTCTTTCTATAAGAATAGCATGTGAAAGTCCTTCCACATGCTATCCATTCCTGCGGAGGGATCAGCCGGATTGTGGACGACGGAAGAGCCCGACTTCATGATCATGATAACTATTTTCAAGGGGTGGGACTCAAGATTCGAACTCGGGTCCTCCAGAGTGGAAAGCCGCAGTGTTTCCACATAACCAATATGTAAATATAAGCCATATTTTGAGGGATCCTGCGAAAAATATTCCAATCAGGCCCCGCACTAACTAGATCCGGTACTGGCCATAACAAAAGGTTGAACTGCAGAATTTCGAATATTAAAGCTAAACAAACTGTAAACTGATATATAAAATAGAAATTCTTTCATAAAATAAACAAAGAAAATTGATAACATAATAAAATCATTGTGTGAAGTAAGATAATTTATAGAATTATACATAAAATTAAATAACATGTTTACAGAATTTTATTCAATAATGTAACTCAATTCAAAATTACTTCATTTCACAAATTATTCTCTAAAATCCCAAATAAATTCATAATATCAAAATTTTAATTAAATTGTTGTTGTTGATGGAAAATTATAAAAAAAAAATATTTTAAAAAGTTATAAAATTTTTCGAAAAATGTTTATCAAGTTATCCAGGTTTACTCTCAATAATTTGATAAACACTTTTCAACGGAAACAAACAAAAAACGTATTGCAACAATATATTTTAATTATTACTGAATAAAAAATTGATAAAATAAACAAATACTGAACTAGATGATTAAAAATATTATCAGTACAGGCAATAATATAATAAAGAATTTTCGGAAATTTGATATCGGTTTTGTTATGCTGAGTATAATGAATTAATGATAATGCAGATTAAAATAATTTTTTATAGAAACATGAATCAAACTTAAACTTTTAATGAAATCTGCTATCTATTATTATACAGCATATATTAAACTGTAAGCCGAAAAACATGTATAAATGGAATTTGAGTAAGATACATAAAAGCCTCGATGTCCTAAAAATGATGGTCATGATCTTCCTAGTTAGTGAAGTTGGAAAGATGATTAAAATCGCTAAAACAATTAATTATATCTCAATAATATTTTATAATCTAAATAAATCTAACTCTTGTCTAATTAAATCCTTGGAATAAATGAAAAAATTTAATGATCAGAAATAAAATTTAGTAAAGTAGCGCCATCTTTGAATTAATAATCAAACTAAATAATTTTATTTTTATTTGTAGCGTGATTTTTAATTTAAATTATTTAGTTCTGTTATTAATACAATAGCGGAAATTATTACTGATTATTAAAATTTCTGTTTACTTCAAGGATTTAATTAATTTGACAAGAATTAGATTCATTCCAAAAAATAATATATTTTTTTTAAACGAACTTAATTCTTTTATTATTTAATTAAATATTTATTGGATGGAAATAAATATTTTTTATTGCTAGCTGTTATTTAAATAACGGTACTAAGTATAAATAAAGTATGTATATCATCGTTAATACATATAGTAGTTCTATATGTATCTATGTTGATCGCAGATACATATAAAAATTTTATTTTAATTAAATAATCACTTATGACAAACTATTGGGTTATTTTATAAATAAAAAATCTCAGATCTATCCTTTTATTGTATTATTCGATATTACGAGTATTTTATAACTAAACTGATGATAATTGTATAAACGGGTTTATATATTAAATAAATAAAAAATTTAATATCTGTAATTACACATTTCTCAGTAGATATCGTTAAAAGATTCGGAAAAAAACATATAATAATACAATTAATCAACAGTAATTGTATTATTAAATGCTTAATTTTTATTTATCATTTTTTGACAGTTAAATTTAGTAATTATTCAAAACTTTAAACTATATATTTCATATAAAAATAATCTAAATGATTTAAATATTTAATTAAATATATGACTGTTAACTAAAAATGCATATCTTTCAAAACTTAATTTAAAAAAAAAAACTTACCAAAAGTTTACAGAAAGATGGAAAATTTGCAGATTTCATATTTTAAGATGTAGTAGTTTGTTTTCTAATGGAAGATGTGATAGAAATTCGTTAGTCGGAAGACTGGAAGACGGTACTTATACCAAAACCATTAACAAAAGTATGCGAGTAGATAACCAATCAGAGAACCTAAACGATATCGAAAGTTTTCTAGGTTTTAGAAACGGAAATTCTGTATTGCAATAAACTTAATCTATTATTTTATTTCTTATTATTGTGTGAAATATCACGATTTAGATAAGAAATAAAATTTTGCGTTAATTTTATAGCATATCAATAATAATAAAAAAAGCAGGTGAATCTAATTCAATTAAAATGTCATTTTTAATTTCCCCCTTAATATATCAATATTTAGCTATAATAATAAAAGACATTTGCATGTCTGTCTACAGTCTACACAGACGTAATTAGTTAGAAAATGTAAATGCAATATTCAAAATTTTGACAACAGTTTCAAGATGCCCTTAGCGCAAAATAAAATTGAGCCAGTGACAAGGTATTTTGGAGGTTAGCCAGTGACAAGGTATTTTGGAGGTTAGACAGAAAACACGAAAATGATCGTTTAAAAAAGAATAATTTTTCTCGATTTTTATTAGAGTATAAGTATTGATGGATTCTGCAATCGTTAGGCTGATCTTATCTGTATTGGAATAATAATTTGGCGGTGAAATAAAACCATGTAACATGACACATTATTTAAAATATTTTTCAAGTTTAGTTTTGAAAAATCTGGTTTATTTTTGTTCAATTTATAATTCAATATTACTGTTGAATTATAAATGCCCTTGTGACTTTATATACATTTTACATAATATATTCTTAAATCTCTCTCTGTTATCTTCTTTGATTCAAAAATAGTTTCATTTTTAAGCTTTTGCTATCTTTTCAAAGTTATGAGCTTTAAAACGCGATATTAAAGTATAAAAAAATTTCACTTTTATACATTACATTACATCAATGTATAAAAGAAAGAGGAAAATTATAAAAAAAATATCAGAGGTTAAAACTTTTTCTTAATATAAACTTGTAAAATTTAGATTATGCCTGCGTTTGTGCAGCTGTATGTGAATTTTTCATTTCAAAACAAAAATGTCTATTTAGGATTGGGATACGGAATATTATAAATTTGTCTATAAAAAATAATATAAAATTATCCGTAATTGCTAGAAATACTAAATTGATTCTGTTGGATACGTTGCATGAAAATATATCAGATTTCCGTTCGAAGGGATTGGGACCGAATTCGGGTTTCACACCTCAAAAATTATCATGAGGAACCTAATCCAGCCGCCAATGCCAGCCCATTGATTCCACTAGGGATATGACTAATACATGATTAAGCCTGGAATTTTTCTGTCAATTGTTAATCATCGAATGACTGGGAAGTACCAACAAGACAAAATATAAATTAAATATTTTAAAATAAAAAAATTTTACTTCACAAATTAATTTTAAATTGTATAGATATATTGATATACAATATTTCTTCGATTCTAAAACGCCGTAAATTGGTTAAGTCTATTTACCTATGTATTCATATATTTTTGCTAACAGAAAACATACGAAGAAAATTATTAGAAGTTTATTGTAAATTTAAACAAAAAATACTGTGAAATCTCTAGTATAAGGTTAAATTTATTTAAAATGCCAATAGTACAAAAAATAGGAGATGCTTTATATCCAAATTCCCGAAATGAAAGTAGATTGTATTTACTGTTCTAACACATTAAGCACTAACTTGTAAGTAGATTTACAATGCATTTTCCTGCTGTACTATTTGAATTACCAGATATAAAACGAATTTTAAATTGTGATTGATATTTAAAAAGAATACATTTTTAAAACAAAATACTTATTATTTGTTTTAAACGTATTTCTAAGAAATTATCGTATTTTCCCGGGTGATAATATTCATTTTGTAGATAACGAGCAACACTCTAGAAAACTTCTATTGCTTATTAAATGTAAATATGAAAAAATAATATAGATAATGAGTTTTATTTAATAATATTTTATTTTTATATTCAGTAATTAGAAATATTTTTGATATTTTTTGTATTAGATAATTTTAGCTGTTATTTAAGTAAAACATATTAAACTGAAGTGTCAGATATCGCTATCAGATATAAACTGGCAATCACCTATATTTCTCACCAAATTTATGCAATCACTTATCGTTCTGCTCAATTTATTAAATATCTATGATTATTTTATACACGTTTCAGACAATGATTTATATTGCATGCATTTTATCCCATTAATTGAGTCTTTTTTTGCGCTTAGATTTGATTTTACTTCTCTATTGCTTTTTCACAATTGAAAATAATTGTAAGGCTTTTTTGAATAACTACAATGCTTGCGACTGAAAAAAAATCGATTTCCGGTCATCACATTTTTTTTCTAATTAAATAATGAAAATATTTAATTAGAAAATCAAGAATTGTTTTCGAAAACATTCACAAATTTCTTCCATTGCTTTTCACTTCTTGGAAGGGTCTCTAAATTCTGAAAAAAGGGTACACCTTTGAAAATATTGGTAATATATTTTGTATCATAATAATTTAACAGATTTCATATTTCTGCTCTTATTATTAAAATTATACGAATGAAAATGAATTTTTATATTTATCATGAAGGGGTAAGGCACGAAATAGTATCGAAAATGAATCAATAGATTTATTTCTACAATAAATATAGCAGATTTCTATATGAAGTAACATGGCGGAGATTTGCCTATTCTATATATACAGTAGATTCCGCTTAATTTGGACACGTTGGGACTATAGCAATCCATTTTGGCCCAATTAAGCGGCTGCCCCAATTAAACGCACTAATAATAAAATCTAAAATAAAATACGCAATACGTAGATAAATAAATAATTAGGTAATAAAATAATAATTAGGTACCTATTTTGATGCTTTATTAAAACAGATACCTAATTATTAGTTTTTTGCGGTCTCCTCTGACTTCGCCTTCAACATTGGGTTGCTGATATTCACGCCTCACCCGCTAACTATAGAAAACCATTTGATCTAATACTACTTCGACTTCTGGATCCTTTCCATCACGCTTTCTTTGAAATGTTCCTGGAATTTCTTTCTGTAATGCCCACTGGTCACGCAGTTGATTTTCTTGTTGTAGGAGAGTGCTATCGTAGATTTTGGTGCACCAGTTATATCGGCGAATCTACGATGTCTTGCATTAAATGGCTGGTTTTAAATTTTATCCAGCAAAGCAGTTTTACTCGAAAGTGTAAAATCATTTCTTGCATTCTCGGCAAATATTTAAAAATTTTAAATAAAATCAACACTGTAAATGAATATCGCTAGATATCAGCAATGAAATTTTATTTGAAAGTGTAAAATCATTTCTTGGCATCTTGGCAAAGATTAGTTTTTCTTGAAAGTGTAAAATCCTTTCTTGGCATCTTGGCAAAGATTTAAAAAGCAAAGCAATTTTATTCGAAAGTGTAAAATCCTTTCTTGACATCTTGGCCAAGATTTAAAAATTTTAAATGTGCAAAATCATTTCTTAGCATCTTGGCAAAGATTTAAAAATTTTAAATAAAATCAACACTGTCTTGATATCTTGGCAAAGATTTAAAAATTTTAAATAAAATCGACGTGCAAAATCATTTCTTAGCATCTTGGCAAAGATTTAAAAATTTTAAATAAAATCAACACTGTAAATGAATCGCTAGGTACAGTATAGGCCTATAGTAACAGTAGACTTTAAGCAGAGGCTGATTGACATACTTTCGAAAAATCCCTGAAATATGTTAAAATTGCTAAATTCCTTTTTTGCTACTGTTCCAATTAAGCAAGAAGCTGTCCCAATTAAGCGTTTAAATTATGTATTAGTTTGGTTTCCGTTCTTTGAGATTTGGCCCAGAAAAGCGGCTGCCCCAATTAACCGGTTGCCCAATTAAGCGGAATCGACTGTATGTTATACCTAAACACCGAAATCGTATAATAATCGAAAAAAAGCCACAATGCATTGTGGCCAGTTCCAAACGACCAAACATCAACATTATTTCGTTTCGTGGCTATCGTGAGGTAATCAGAACGCTTGTGGGCAACTCTGCCAAAACCAATATATGTTCTGAGCGTTTTGAAACCACTACAGGGGCCTTACTCTTGAATTTTGCGAGTTGCCAAACGAGACGTGTTGAAGGTGTCACGTGGTACAAACACGTTACACAAACAGAAAACCGTACTCTTGACACTCAACACGCATCTTACGGCCACTCGTTTAACGTGTTGGTAACACATGTGGTATAGAGTAGCCGAGATAGCCACACGTGACTCGACTATCTGTTTTCATCATGTCCGACGAATATGCTATGTTGCTAACAATTGAAATTTTAGAAAGAGAATAACGTCGATCTTTAAGGAGAGAGAGAGTAATTCGATCAAGAGTCGATGCTTTCGAAATCCATGATGAACATTTTCGTCGATTGTTTCGCGTTTCTAAGGAATTAGCGAAAAATCTGATTAATGATTTGAAACCATATATGAAACAACCTAAGCGAAAGTCTGAACTCAGCTTACAAACAAAAGTGAGTAATATTTAAATTTCATATATTTTAAATATATAACGATAGGTATTTTTCAAATATCTAATTTTATTTTTATGAATTATAGATATAATTACTAGATACTGTATATACAATACTAATTTTGTTACTTATAGTTGAGTATCAATTATTTTATAATATACAGGGTGTCTCAAAAAGTGTATACATTGATATATTATTGTATATTTATAATATTTTATCATATAAATGAAGCAAATTTTTATTTTTTAGATATGTGATGCAAACCTGTACATTTTAAATGTGAATGCCCGGTTTCCAGGTTCTGTGCATGATTCTTACATTTGGCCCCAGGACGTGTTTATAGTAATACGCTCCGTGTTACTAATAGTAGTGGAATTCCGCTACTAGTAATCGAATTTTGACCGTTTAGCAGTGTATCCGGCAATAATTCATGAAGAAAGAGCGATATTTTGGACCTTTAAACACAGGAATTATGTATTTTTACAATATTTTTTATTTTTTTAATCATAAATGAAGTTTTTTCAAAAATAAAATTTTTTCTTTAAAATTTTGAAAGATTTGAACAAGAACAGAATCTAGTACAGTGGTGCCTCGCAATTCGACGTCCCGCAATTCGTCGATTTCGCAATTCGACATTAAAGGATCCCGGTTCGAGTCCGGTGCGGTGATAGAATTTTATTTCGGAAAAATTAATTTAAAAAAATTATTGTTTAATCATTAATCACTAGATGATGCCACCTTAGTTCCAAATTCTAATTTATTAATTATTAATTTATTAATTTAAATTATTAATTAATTAATTATTAATCCAACAGATGGTGGCACCGTAGCTTAAATTTAATAAAATAATAATCGTTTAGAAATTTTAATATGGACTTTATCCACCAGGGGGAGTTTGCCTATCAAATAATGTCAACGTACAGAGAAGACATGCCAATGCTGGCTTCCGTTGAATTGCATATTCATTTTATCTTTATATATTGTACATATATTATTAGTGAGCTGTTCAAAAAAGAATAAAATTATGACACAAACAAAATGTTTGTTTTTTCTTAATCTCAATAGTGATTAAATTTCTCATTCTAGTAGAATGAATAGCTGTTTTATTTTCCAACCAAATATTTGTTAACATTTAAATCATTGCCATTTACCTTTAGATAATGTGAATTTTTCTTTCTATATAAATTTTATTATTGTATTATTTAAATTTTTGATTCAAATCACATCATTAAATGTAAAAATGAAAAAATTTGGTTTAAAATCTCAAATTTATTTAATAAATGTAGATGATCTGACAAACATATAATAATTCATCCTACTATTACTCTACTTGAAATCAACTACGTTTAGTGCTTTAATTGATTTAATACACATGCTCAACTTTCCAAAGTTTACACTGCGCATGTCTCATCGCACCAAATATATAACATGTTTGATGTTAGGAAAGTGGCTCGCTCTGCCTCTTTTTCGTCGGAGGTGACAATGTCACTGCAACGAGTATGCAGTGACAAGTCGTGCGTATGATTTTGGTACGACGTCGAAAGCGACCGGATTGCTGCAATATCGATTATAGTCTATTTCAAGATAACCTGACAGTAAATCACTACCATTGTTGTGGGTATTTTTACACAAAGGAAAATAGTTCCTATTAGTTAAATTTAATATTAATATTTTTAAATATAAAAATGATATATTATCCTATAATTTGTTGTTTTGGGAAATAAAATATCGAAATATTAAATTATTGAGATGATTTAAAAATAAATTTTTTAAATCACGTGACAAAATTTATTGAAATACTGTTGTTATTTACAAATCGCGTATGAATACAGTGTTAATTTTGGTGGTTCGGGTGTCAGGTTATCTTGAAACAGACTATAGTTTGCGGCCGGCCTTAGGATAATGATTGGATGTATGGTATTTATTTCTAAAAATGCCTATTTCTTCTCAATTATATCATTAAAAATATGCAGATGTATGTGAACGTTCATATTTAAATAAATTCAAAAATATTAAATTACCAAATACTTCATAAATAAGATTGGTAATGTGAAGATAAATCTTATTTTAACAAATAAACATGACTACTATTAATGCACAATATCATTAGTTAATAGTAAATGAAAATATAATGATCTCTGATGTGGCTGATCAATAATTTTTGTATTTTCAGATAGTTCTGATCAATTAAAAAATATACGATAATTACTTTTCAAAATTGATTTCAGATATCAGATTTACATTTTTGACTATCATGTGTGCATTGATTGGCTTTCCACTCTTATCAGTTGCCACAAAATTTCTGTTGTGTGTTTTGATTCTGATTTTTTTATCCTTTAAACTTTGTTAAATACAGTTTTCGAAATTCAGGATTGTCAAAACATTTTAATATTTTTTAGTATATTCTGTTGAACAAACATTTCAATAAAATTATATTGTAAAGAAATGTAAATAGACACAATGAAACATTATCATGTTGCATTCATTTGCATTTCTTTATGCAATTTTTTATTTGCATTGCAGTGTAACATTTCAATGTTATATAAGTCTGGCATTTTCTCTAAAGTGGTCTTATTTATAACAATAGTAAATAGAATTTGAAAAATTTTTTTAAATTATAAAAGAAATCATCAACTTATTTCAATGAATGTCATATTATTCTAACACACAAAAGTTGGGGGTGCTTATACACGGGTATTACATTTTTACTGATTTTTCAAACTTCTGAAGTAGGGGGGGTCGACTTATAACTATAAATGGTATATTTTTATGATAGTGAAAAAGTCAATTTATTAAAGGTGATATTGATGATACATCAATAAGTCCTTCATCCTCAATCTTTTAGAAATGATGGTTATTCAATTTTCTCCTTAATAAGTTTTCAACTATTTGATTGATTTTTATAAATGACAATTGATTTTAAACTTTAGAACAAACTGCCTGATGATAGCAACTCACCAAAAACGTTTGCGATTTCCATGTAAATAAAGTTTTTTTTTTCAGTATAACTCAACTGCTATTAGTGCTGATTCCTTTATCCTATTTTAAGTACTTTGAGTATAAGCAGTTTTTTAAGTTTTAACATGATTTTTATAAAATTCACCAGGGTAGTTAAGGCCATTAAACTTAAATTTGAAATAAGATTAATTAGCCTTGTATATTCATCCACTTAAAAATGCAGATATTTAAAAACTTCCGAGGTTTTATTTTCTTGATATTGCAACTAAACTATTTAATAGATTTTTATGACATTCAACACAGAGGTTTATATTGTTGAAGATTTTGATGATATATATATTTTATCTCATATTGTAATTTATAAAACTAAACTGCTTAAATTCACTAAATAACAACTTTAAAACAAGCCCTTTATAGCAGTAAACTCAATAGGCACTTTTTATTTTACTTTTGCAAAGTACTTTCGGCTATACATCATCCTCAGCACTATACATTAACACCTTTCGAATATTTCTGTATGTTAATGTACAGCGCTGAGGATGGTGTATAGCCGAAAGTACTTTGCAAAAGTAAAATAAAAAGTGCCTATTGAGTTTAAAACAAGCACTCCATAGCAGTAAAGTTGTTATTTTATATCTTTCATCATTCCAAAAAAAGGGCATATTTAGAATATAAGTAATCAATTCTATCTAAAATTGATTATAATACTTTAAAATTATTTTATTTTTCTTTTTAAATTAAATTAAAATTTGATAATATAAACACATTTTTTAACTACAAAAATTTATCATTATTATTATAATAATACCATATTACATTGAATTTAAGCTGCACTTTTTATTCAGATTTTTAAGTTGTAAAGTATGGGTGCAGTTTAAATTCAAAGCAAATATTTTAACATCTTATTTCTCCTGAGCTCCAATTCCCCAACGTTCGGGGTTTTGCTTTACGCTCTATGTATGCGCATAGTATTATGATCATTGATTACAATTTATTTGGTAGTTTATTATGTATATTAGTACCTATTTAAGTAAATAAAAATGTTTCTTATTTTTTCAATACCTATTATAAAATCATTTTTTTCCCGATTTTTTAATTTTAAAATCCTACTGCGGCTTAAATTTGATGTAATACGGTAATAAAAATTTTATTCAAAGGCTAATTATATTTCAAAATGAACTGTACAGTCTAATCATGTACTGTTGAAATGATATAGACTTAATTTCTTACAAAAATTTTTTGAGAATGTTAAAGAAAAATATATTTTATAATGTAATTATGAAATATTTTTTATTTATGCTGTTAAATTCTTCAAGTGATTAATATTTGTATAATTTTTACAAATAAATTTGTAATTTTTTACAAATAAAAAAAATGTATTGGTATGTATTTTTCAGAAAACCAAGAAAAAATATTTCACAGTTTAAAAAGAATGCTTTAATGCAAATGAAATATAACAGTAAATTTTCTCTAATGTAAAATAGACTTCCATGGAATAAAATGTTTATAAATAAAATAAATATAAAAGTTAAACTTACAGTTCAATACCATCATAGCACATTACAGCAGTTAAAAGAAATACGTTTTATTTAGAGAGAAGATTATGGGTGCTAGGGTGCCTGCTGGAAGACTTGATTCCAACATCCGAGGGCTAATAAATTGTATGTTGTGTTTAAAATATTGTTTTTTGTAATTTAGTGTGTTATACAATAATAAAACACATGCAATAAAGTAAATAATATAGTGTATCTCTCTCACCTCACCCGTAAGTTAGAGGAGTATGATGGGGACCAATAATGAATTAATCTATTTTACATAGTCTTATATGGGAAATATTCTCCCGCAATTCGACATTAGTTCAGCGACGGATTACTGACGAATTGCGAGGCACTACTGTATTGGGTTAGATCGTTTTAAACTGGCAACAATATGTTATAGCTATTGATTTTCATTTTCTCTAATATCTAATAAAGAACATGACTTTTATTAAAACATTTTTAAAATATTTGTTTTCTTGTAGTTATCTGCTAAAATTTACATCTGAGTCAAAGGATATCCTGTAATATTGGATTCCTGAAAATGAATTGACATAGTAGCACTTTTATAATTTATATAATCTGGACTTTCAATTGGTTTCTTTATATAATCTGGACTTCTTGGAGTTCAGTGCAGGAAATTTTAGAATATCATATATTATTCCCATTCTACATAGTTCTAAGAATAACTCAAAAAATGATTGCTTCTGCATATGCAGCTAAGGCTAAATTTAAATAATAAAATTGCCTATTTTTTCTATTTATGTTATCTTCTTTTCTACAAAAAGCGGATAAATATGTATTCTACTTACAAATTAATCTCTCTATTTTAAAATAAGTACATATAGGAATAATTAATTAAATTTTTTAAATTCAGGTCTTAAAAATCTATTAACTGATTTCAAAGGAATATTCATTAAAAAATAACATCCTAATAAATTTATATAATTAAACTCAGGAAGGTTCTGGATAAATAAAAGGAAAATTGTTTCTCATTCTTTGTTAAATTAAAAATTTATAATCAAATTAAAAATTGTAAATTAAAATAATTTTTAAAAAGACATCGCTAGGCCGAATTGGCCACGTAGAAATGCTTCGGCTTTCCACTCTGGAGGACCCGGGTTCGAGTCTTGGTCCCACTTCTTTAAAATTTTTATCATGGGGTGGCCCGACCCATCGATTTCCGTCTCCAACGATCCGGCTGACATCTCTGCAGGGATAGGCATCCTGTGGAAGGGCTTGTTTCTCCTCGCCATATGATATTCTTCCAGAATGGAATGTGGCATCATCTATTCACCAAAAAGTAGACATCGTTTGATAAGTCACTCCTATAAACATTTTTTTCTGTTTATTCTTAGTGCTATAGATACTGTCCATTTATTCTTACAGGCACTGTTACTATGACATTTTGAATTGCATAGAACTCTTTGACATCAAAACTTGCACTTATTATTGTTATACTAACGTATTCAGGGTCACATGGTGAAACCTTGTTGGAATCCAGAGGAGAGTCCTGATGCTTTCCGTAAAGTACCACTACAAAACACATGCCCTGATCTGTTTCAGAACGGTCTGTAGACGTTTCAAAACGCCCAGAACGTGTATTGGTTTTGGCGGAGTTGCCCATAACGCGTTATGGTTAACTCACGATTAGTGTTTCCGGACGAGAATTCCTTCCTGCCCGTTCCCGGTAATTTTTGTCGTTTTCCCGTTCCCGAATCCCGAGAAAAGTTTGTCGGGAAATCGAGAAAATCGGTTCCTAGAATCCAATAATACCCACAATAGGAAATAAACGTACTACACAATGTATCTTTTAGATATTTTTCTTATTTATCGCTGTGTAAAGTTCCATTGTGTTACAATATTACACGCCACTAGAAATAGACGCGCGATATCAGAATCAGATAACATATAACCAGCTAATTTTAGCTTTCGTAAATCGAGCATATTTGATCTTGGAAAACAAACAGTTTTGTATTTACACTTTAAACAGAGAAATATTAATTTTCACAACCTATGATTTGAATATAAAGTCATCTTTAGGTGAACGTATATTTGATCTTGGAAAACAAACAGTTTTGTATTTACACTTTACACAGAGAAATATTAATTTTCACAACCTATGATTTGAATATAAAGTCATCTTTAGGTGAATTAACTAAAAACATCTAAGGTAGCTTACCTTAATACAGGGACGTAACTACGAGTGGGCCCGGGTGGGCCATGGCCCATGCATTGAAAGTTCTGGCCCATGTGCTGGCCCACCCTGAATATATAACCCGAAACGTAAAATTGAAAACCGCAAACTCCACATAACCCAAGACGCCTTGTATTCAGTAAAAATGAAAACAAAAAACCACAAGCATAATTTAAGCCGACATAATTTCACGCTAATATAATAGCGATGAAAACTGTTTATTTACAAGCTGCGAAAAAACGCGTCCTTTGCAATTTCACGCAGTACTTAATTAATGCGATTAGCTAGAAAGAATAAATAAAGTTTCAAAATACTGGTAAATACAAGTGTCGGGATTTGGACATTCCAGCAGCGTCAGTCAACAAGGGTGTGGTAATTTCCCCGGTGGGAGGCTGCCAGAAGTAAACAGCGTCAGTCAACAAGGGTGTGGTAATTAGACCAATTTAGGCAGGGGTTAACTCCCTAAGTATGCCTGGTAATGGATGTTATGCCTCGGTCGCTTTGTCTCTCTTTTTTAATAGTTTTGTGTTTAAAACTGGAGAGAGGGGAACGAGCATGTAATAAAAAACGGGACCGCGGAAAAAAGAGAAAAACAAGTCAGGAGCACGGTTGCCAGATTGCGCTATTTTTCGCAAATTTTGCTACTTTTTGAAACCATGCGCTACTAAAATTTAAGCTTCGCTACTTCGCGGATTTTATGTGATAACCATGCTACTTTTCGCTACTTTCTACCATACATTAAAAAAAATTCATTTTTTATTTGGACAATTAAATTTTACATCACTCCGCAGTTGTCCATTTATGTAGTTACCATTTCTAGATATTTTTCGTATATTATCTAGCTATTTTCTCCTCAATAAATGGAATCTATTACTAAAATGCGGTAACCTGGCAAGTGGCAACCTTGCACCATGTGCTAACTTATGATCACAAGAAACAAGTTTTCAAAAGTATACCCTTTTCAAAGAAAGAACTTTCAAGGCCAAATTCGATGATCGACGAGTCTTTTCAATAAAAATTAAAACTTGTTAAAAGTCTTGCTGTTTTATTCCATAATCAAATATGGTACAGAAACAATTATTATTTGATCATAATGCTTTTTCTAATACTGGTAAGTTGGCTGAAAGATGTAAATGTCACTACAGGAAACTAAACTGTTTTTATTGCAAGATTACAGTGTCAAGACATTGCATGTTTCAGCCAACCTAGTAGAGTTATAAGCATCATGATCAACTAGTAATTATTTCTGCAATCAATTCAATTATGTTGGATGAAAGATGTAAATGTCATTATAGGAAGCTCAACTGCATTATTTTGTAAAGCACTACTTTTACAAATATTTAATCTATATTTTTTAATTTTATGTAATAGATTTTCTTTTAAAATAACTTTTTTAATATAGTGTCTTTCTAAAGAAAAATTAATTGGGAAGTTTATGTCTGGATTTATAAAATCTGAATATAAAGGACCATTTTTATCAACAGAGAATGAGATATAGATACAACTTCACTTCTATGTAATAAAAAACCACTTATACAATTTTTCCATATCAATATTTTATGGATCTGGAAGGCTAAACTTTTGTTTTTACAATGTTGTATTTTGTTTCAATTTGATTAACTCTTATTTTCTGTTTTTTTTTTTTTTTTTAATAATCTAAATTTTTCTGCTGGTTTAAAAAGTTTTTATCATTTGCAATGGATAGAATTCTTTGTTATTGTTTTAAAACATTACAATAAATACTATGCACTACAAATTTGTGTGTGGGTGTGTTTATTCTTCTCTGAAAAATAGAATATAATCTTAAAAAATTTCCAAAATTGTGAAGTCAAAATTAAGAAATGTCCAGTATGAAACCTACTATCTTGAAAATGATTCAGATTTGATCTAGGTTCTATATTTTCATTCTTTTTTTTTTTTTTTTTTCATTAAATCTATGAGCAAGTTCAAGCACTCACTGTAGATGGCAGATTTTAAACGATTGAAAGAGGCCTTATGCAAAATATTTCCAATGTTATTTTTGAGGGGAAATTTAATATTTATTTAATATCAGCCAATATAGCGTAGATATTTGAATAATTAAAGACTGTTAACTAAAAATATACATTATTCAAAAATTACTTTAAAAACTTACCAAAAGTTTACAAACAGACAGAAAATTTGTAGATTTCATATTTTAAAATTGTAACAGTTTCTATTTCTATATAGAACGAAACTAGAAGAATTTTTTTACTATGAAAGTTTATCAAAGCTACCATCAGAAGTTATGAAGCTTATAAGAATCTGTCATCTGTTGAGTAGAACTAATCAGTGATTGGTTCACACTAGATATACAGGTATACTCACTGTAGATGGCAGATTTTAAACGATTGAAAGAGGCCTTATGCAAAATATTTCCAATATTCCGATAAAATCGTAATTCTATTCTTTTGTAGAGCAGCATTATCTGAAGTTATTTTATTACTTAACCGATAATAATCGCAATAAATAGGTTCATATGTTAGAATAATAATATTAGAATGTTTAAATTAATTAATAATTTAATTAGAAGCATAATGATTTAAAGCAATATGCACAAAATTCATTATTTACAACGCACATGTTTTCAGAAACACAAATTTTGTTAACTTAAAACAGCGAATATTTATAAAAATAGATTTGACTATTCGACCGGATGGCCGCGGAGAAAGCGTGCTGTGCTTAACTCTGGAGGCGGAGTTCGATTCAGAATTCAACATTCAGATTTATTTAGGAATAGTCCGAACCCCAAGATTTTTCAGCAGTAGTCAGATACTGCTGAATGTTCAGCAGTATCTGACTACTGCTGAACATATTTGCCTTCAATCATGGCGTCATATTTGCCTTCAATCATGGTGGGGTCAGGACGGCTGACCCCACCATGATTGTAGGCAAATATGACGTAAAGGCATATGACGTCATGCGAGATTGGGCTCGTTGAACCCCATTCTCCACTGGACGGCTGACCCCACCATGATTGTAGGCAAATATGACGTAAAGGCATATGACGTCATGACGATATCATCATCTCGCGCCGTGGCCAACGAGATCATGACATCTATGCTGGTTAAATTAGCATTAAAATTGGATACACAAAATTAATAGAATCCAAATATTAAATAAATGAAAAATAAATTATACTTTCGGAAATTAAGTAATTTTAGTTGTTTCAAGAAATTAAGTTTGTGGACACAATTTAGTCTTGATATTGACAGCTGCAAGTGCTTCGCTATCCAAAGTAATATTAAATTAATGCTATTTTAAAAATTAATAGCCAAAATAATATTATTGCTACATCTTTAATTTTAAAGTCGACATAAAATAGGTTTTGTATTTATACTTTATTGTATTATAATTGTTAACTTTAACTATTTATAATTGTTTTCATATATCGTAACTAATTTTGTTTTTCTTTTGAAAATCAAGAGGCACGGCAGTGACGCTTACATAATCTGACTGACTCTTATCACCAGAGTCGTAATGGGCAAAATTCAACTCGCTGTAACTTCAGTCTTAAGTTAAATATTATTAATCTGACAATTACAGTCGAGAAAAGTATTCAATATGATACCGATTGCTAAATCTGAAGTCTCAAACCCAGTTAATAACAGAACTAAAGCAGTTTAAAAATGCAAAAATCGACAAAAAAAAGCGTCGTTTTTCTTCTCCGCCTCTACAGGTCGCATCATTCAACCAATAGCGATGAAATTTGAAATATAGATATTTCTTAGATTAGTTGAGAACCCTGAAAATTTCAGCACAAACGGATCAAAATAAAGGAGAAAATAGCGGCGGGTTTTCTTTAAAATGTCACATAATATGTTCTCTACATATCGCATTGTTTAACTGTTTTCCATCAAATTAAATCATCCTAGTTCAATTAGGCTATCTGAATGGACCAAAATTGATTGTTATTTTTCGCCACTTTGCAAATGGCAAGTCACTTCATTTCATGCCCTACCAAAAGTTTCCCGCTTCCATTCAGAAGTTAGCCGAACTATATATGACCTATATATGATGAATAGAAGGGCAGGTGCTGTTACTTCAGTGATTTTTTTAGATCAGATCCTAATTATGCAATTTCAGAACGTTAATTTCAGAAAAATGTTTAAAAATTTTAGAAAATTATATATATCATTATAACAATTAATATCATGAATCATGAATGATTTAAAAGATATAAAGATATTATTCACTTTAAATTAAAATTTCTTCAAATAATAAAAGGAAAAAAATAAATTGAAGATTATAAAATGAAAGTTAGATTTATTTTATTTCATCTAACAGCTTCTTTCTGATAAATATTATTAAAAACACTTCCGTGAAGTCAGGTACAGAAATGAGGTATTTCTCGGAAAAAAAATATAATCTTCTGATAAAAATTTAAATCAGTCAGTATTCTAGTACTGTATTAATAAAATTGCGAATTAACTATTGCATAATATCTATTAATAAGGAAGAAATTTGATAAATTTTGTGAATTTTATTAATAGTTTGTTTTCCGAAATCATATTATCAATTGATGATAAATATTGTATATCAATTGATTTATTTTTATTTTATCGTAGATTATTAAAACTAATCTGAATTTTAAATTGTTGATTTTTCTGTTTGAATGCAACCAGATGAAAAATTCTGAATAAAAATATATTGATACGGTAGTTCTGTTAACATTCAATTATATTTACTTATAAACTAAATAAGTTAACTGCAAAGTTCAAGCATGAGTTGCTAGAGCACTTTGTTACCATTAGAAACAAACAGGGCCGCCGAGAGAAATTTTCGGGCCTGTGACAAGTCTGTAATCCCGGCCCTACTTAAAAAGGTGCATCACTTTGATTTAATAAAAAAAATCATATAAAATATTAAACAATTATTTAAAAAGTGTACAAATAAATTCAAAATTCGATACGTTACATACCATGTTATATATAAAATAGTTTATTTTGTCACGATCTCTTTGGGTAGTAGTGCGCTCTGGCGGCGGCCTGCGAATTATATGTCACATTATGTGACACATCAGAGTCCGATAGTCGGGCCCTATTCGATGCCGGACCCGTGACAAAAGTCTCGGATGTCATCCCCTCTCGGTGGCCCTGGAAACAAATATTTATTTCTAAGAAATTTTTTCTTTAGAAACAAATTTCTTCATCCAGATGGCTACTTGGAATCGTACTAGATTTCCAATTTGAAGATATCTAATGGAATATCGTTCGACATCATCAGATTTTTTTCAGGAAAAATTCGTATCATCTACAGACCAACTTCATCACAGATGTGAGTAGATCATGGTAATCTTTGATATGATCACTGATTAATATCTTCACAATATAAAACAGCAGAAAAAATAAAAAGAAAGTAAACCTATAAACTTCTAAATCAAAATTACTACAAACGTATACAGTATTTCCTTCCATTCTGGGATTCCATTCTTATAACTGTACTGTACATTGGTTATCCTATTCAATTATAGTTCATCACATACACCAACATTATCATTAAATTATTTATATTAAATTAATGTGTTAGAATGATAATAATTTTATTGATGTCTGATTAATGCTAAATAAAGTTTGCAACAAGTTTTCCTCTGATTACTTAATCAAATATTTTAAATAGATTCATAATTATGTTATAATAAATTTATATCATATCATTGGTCTAGAAAATTTAGCCAGATGACAAATAAAATTTTTATACTATTGAAAAACTTATTTTGATATGTCATTTATTCCTCAATTCCATCATTATTGTATAACTTGTAAATTTTTTGTCACCTAAGGCAGTATTATTATTTTATTGCAAGTAATCAATTTGGGAAATTCGAATTTATAATTCTAAGAAATAAATATCCACCGAATTCAACGTAAATATCTTATCAATTTGCTAACACTATTTGTTTTGTTTAATGGAAAAATTCCATAATAAAGATAACTTAGATAAACTAACTTACAGATTTCATTATTCACTATTTTTTATATGATTAGTAAACAATTTTTGTGAGTAGTAGGGCTACATCAATGATATTAAATAAACAAATAATAATAAATTTGTAGAAATTCTCTTTATAATTTGAAATACATTGTTTTTAATGTGTGTATATTGTATATAATGTATATCAATTTAATTAAAATAGTAAAATTAATCAAATTCATTTCAATAATAAGTTTGTCGAAATCGATGAATCGATCATTAAATGATCAATTTCAAATTTATTGAAAATGATGGATATGGATTGAATAATTGAATATATATATGAATAATTGAGAGAAGATAATTACTTAGTTTGTGGCAATATCTCAGGTAAATATTATCCAATATGAATAGAATATAGCAGCTACACAATATTGGAATCCTCTAGGGAATCAATTATGGATATTCGATCACTTGCAATACGATTGATTCTCTAGAGAATTCCAATATTGTGTATATATTTCATTCAGATTGGAAAATATTTATCCGTGATAGTGACACAAAATAATTATCTTCACTCATACTGAACTGATAATATTGGTCCGATATCGATCATTTTCGATAAGTTGTATCCTCTAGTGTGACAATAATATATACGAGTTTTGTTCAAATCAAATTAGAAATAAGAGCGCTTTGGTGCTGACGGTCGAGCATCGGGCAAACAATTTAATTCATATATTTTTTTATTCCATTTAGAAATGGAAAGGGTCAAAAATTATCTTTTTTAAGAGTGAAAAGTGGCAAAAGTAATAACAATATGTAAGTTACTCCAATAAAGGAAAAGCTTTATTTCTTAATTTGCTTCATTTTTTTGATCAATAGATGATGCTACACTCCATTCTTGTAGAATACTATGTGGCGGGGCGAAACAAGCCCTTCCACAGTCTGCCCACCCCTGCGGAGGGATCAGCCGGATTGTGGAGGACGGGGATCAACGGGCCGGGCCCCATGATAAATAATTTTAAGAGGTGGGACCCAAGACTCGAACCCGGATCCTCCAAAGTAGAAAGCTGAAGGGTTTCCACGCGGCCAATCCAGCCTAATTTGCTTCATTTTTAATTTCAGCTTTTTCTTCAATTTTGATTAATTGTTAATTCAATTAATATCTAAATTTTATACCACTTTCCAATCAAAAGTTGTAAAGTGATGACAGAGTTTTTCTGCAGCCCATAATAAGTAAGTGACAGTGTGTCTAGAGTCCATAATTGGTAATTAGATTGACAAACAGACAAAAACAGTGGATCAATGAATCGGTCTAGAACTCCTGGAAAAATCTGAAGTATGGAATTTGAATTCTATCTTGAATCCTCCGGATAGAATTTTAGCTGGATTCCATGTGATCATCTATCGGCTCTTCCAAGTTTTATAGTGCTTTCTATCCTGAAAGGTATTAGTTACTCCAGTGGCGTAGCTACAGTTCTAGCCGCCCGGAGCGGTCTGTCAATTGCCCAAGCAATTGTCACCGTTTCTTTGGAAATACATATCAAACCTATTTAGACACAATTTGAAAATTAAGTTTAAGAAAAGATCATTTTATTTCTTTTATTTATAAATTAAAATACAAAATTATAAAAAAGTTTTTTAATGTCAAAAATGCCGCCCGGGATAGCGCCCTCCGTCTACTCCTAGCTACGCCACTGAATTACTCTCTCTCCCGTTTTACGTCACTTTTCAACTGGAAGTTAATCAATCTGAACAAAATAGTTAGAGGGAGAACTCGATAGTTTACCCTTTGAAGAATAAAGAAAACAGTGAGAATAATATAGAAAAGAAGGAGAAAATACGGAAAGGAAGTAGAAAATACGTAAAGGAAGTTTCAGAGGAAGTATGGCAGGCCATTTACAGAAAAAAGAGGACATCCTTTAATCGCTTCTTGCGAATGAATATTGTAATCGTCTTATCCATATAATAAGCAGCAGATCGTTTCAGGTTAGGTTAGGTTAGTTTTGTTAAGCCATCATATCCTCATGGGATATTTTGTATCTGGCGGCGGCCACTTAGAGAGCCCATCACAAGCTGGCCAACATCCATGATGGGGTCAACCGGATGGTTAAAGGATGAGGTTTAACAGGCCGGGCCCAGACCCCTCCCTTAAAACTGGAGGTGTGGGACCCGGTTTCAATCCGGATCCTCCAGGGTGGTAAGCCACAACTTTACCTCAAGGCATCCGGTCGAGATCATTTCAGTGATCATAATAACCATATCCGGAATGAGGCCGGCTCCTCATTTCTATTGTTTTTATACCGATTTCCATCCTAATCTATTTTGTACAAATTTAATGCTGCTTTCCACTCTGTGAATATTAAGCGGCGGGGCGTTCTTTTGCTTACCATGGGCCGCCCACATCTCTTGATGAGATGAGCCATAAGGTGGAGTAGGAGTTCAATGAGGTGGAGCCGAACTCCTTTGGAAAAAAATCTGGAAATATAATATCAGGAATTGAACTGTGATCCTCCGGGTGGACCAGCACGTATCCATTGGTCAATCCGGTCATGAAGCCGTTGGTTTCCATCCTATTAGATACTAAGAGGGAGGAAATGCCATCACAGACTGCCGACAATCGTTCTAGATTGAGTCAGAGGGGTCTCAGTTAACGACTGAGTCCATCACAATTTTTCAGGAGGAGTTCAAGCCCGGCCTTCCTAAGAAAATCTGGAGATATGGGATTCGGAATTGAACTCCGTCTTCCAGATTGAAATTCAATATTATCATCACTTACAATCTAGAGCAGGGGTGGCCAACTTGTTTGTCATTAAGATCGACTTCATATGTTAACAATGAGTTCGCGATCTACCTTCGAAATTCTTCCTTTGATGGTGAAAGTAGAGATAGGAGCAGTGCCGGATCTAGTTAGTGTGGGGCCCGATTGGAATATTTTTCGCGGGCCCCTCAAAATACGGCTTATATGTATAAATAAAATAAGTAACATTTATAAATAAAGACCCATTTTTGTCGGCTGGATTAGCTACCTAGAAACCCTTCGACTTTCTACTCTGGAGGACCCGGATTGGAATTTCGAGTCCCACCCCTTGAAAATATTTATCATGATCATGAAGTCGGGCCCTCCCGTCAATCCCCGTCGTCCACAATCCGGCTGATCCCTCCGTAGAAATGGACAGCGTGTGGAAGGACTTCTTTCGTCCGTCAATTATTATTCTTATAGAAAGAAAATTGGCGTCATCTGATGACAAAAAACAAAAGAAGGGTTAATTATTTGGATTAAATTTCAATTGATGTGAAAATTTGAACCATCGGAAATAGCAACCCCGTGGCCTAATTAGCATATATTAGGTTTCAATATGCATATTGATTATTAATTATTTTGATAAATTTCACCTTGATGTGAAAATTTGAACAATTTTATTTTTCATCAGAACTAGCAACTCCGTGGCCTAATTAGCATATATTAGGTCCCACTCCAGAGAGATGTAATTAGGATTAATTCATTTATAACTATCCTGTACAAACCTGTACTCAAAATATTGAGATAGGGCTCAATGTAAAAAAAGTAATTGAGTGTGTGGACGTTTTCGGTAATTGTAATCTTCTGTAACTTCCTTTATTATATCGTACTATTTATAAGTTCCACGAATATTGAAAAACGATACATATATTTAAAAATTTTTTTCTTAATACATTATTTTATTTTTTTGCATATTTTACGCCCCCTTTCCAATCAGAGAGATTACTAAGAGGGCGGGGCCAGTCCCAACCACGGGCTGCACCCACTCCCGTGGAGGGGGGCCGGATCGTGAAGGACGGGGATCACCGGGCCGAGCCCAGTACCCCGAAAAAATCCGGGACCAGACCCGCAGGGCTCAATGAAAAAAAAAGTAATTGAGTTGTGTGGACATTTTCGGTAATTGTAATCTTCCATAACTTCCTTTATTATATCGTACCATTTATACATTCTGTGAATATTGAAAAACGATACATATATTTTAAATTTTTTTTCTTAATACATTATTTAATTACATTAAAACCTTTGAAAACACAGGGCCCCCTTAAGCACGGGGCCCGATTGGATGCAATCGGTGCAATCGGCTTAAATCCGGCACTGTCAACAATGACTATAAATATAGATCATTTCACTTAATTGATTATATAATATACAATTTAAAGTTCAGTGTGTGTCAACAATCTGTTGCAGTGCTTTGTATTATTATTAATGTTATCTTTTAATCTAAGTTTTATTTTGTTTTTCATTTTATATAGGCCTGCATCTATCATTTTCCTATAATTAAAGTTTTTTCCAGGAGTCCCGATGAAAATAATTTTTACACTGTATAGTTAAAATTCCATTGCCTTAAACTGAATTTTTTTTATGTGTTTATATATATGGATGCCCCACTTACAAGGTCAGTTTTCTGAAGTCTGTAGAAGTGACCATATAACAGGTCTGACTGTACATATATATCTGAAATTAATTTGGGAATTTGTAGGTACCTTGACTTACATAATTTTCGACTTATGTTATGCTTCTCAGTTCCACCTATCACATAACTTTGAGGTATTACTGTGCATGGAACAATATTTAATATTTTAATCTCTACTAGAAGCACTAAACAGCAGGTGCAAAAACAAGTAACCTTTATTGCACATTGGAAGATGTTCACATTCATGATAAAATAAATAGCTAGTGATAAATATATATAATTTTTATATAGCAAATTGTTGATAAATTTTAAAATGAAGATAATGTAAAAGTAAGAATGAAAATAAACACTAAAGTGTAAAGATAAGGTTGTTTGAAAACAAGGCTTAAATATTTTTTTGGTAAGAATAGAGCCATGTCTTAAGTACATTAATTTCTTGGTTGTGATTGATAACATTTATGCGTTAACTTCTAGCAGCTATCTCAAGAGATTCCAGTAAAACCTTCATTGGATGTGTTGCAGATCTTGCAATTTTTGCTCTGAAAAATATACTCAAGAAAGCATTTAGCTTGAGCATTAGTATTTCTTCCTAAACAGATATCTTGTTTGTTTTTCAGCAACAATGTCTTTGAGGATTAGGTAGGATAACTCTTATAAAAAACTCTGGACAGTTGAGGTCTCTATTGGAAAGGAGTATAGTATATATACCCATACAATTTTCAGCTGTGTATTTATTTTTATTATTATTTAATTTTTTATATATTGTTGTATACCTGGTAACTGCCAGTTTTGTATTACATTTATATGCAGTATTTCTAATATATATCAGATTATACATTGCTTTTCTAAAGATCTTTATTTCATATTTTTGTTATATAATATCAATTTGTACATCTAGAAAATGTATAGATACAATACTCTTTTAACGTAGTAAATAACACCTGTTATTTACTACGTTAATAGAAGCAGCGGAACTAGGTTGTTTAAAATTATACAATATTCTTTTGTTCAAGTTTAAGTAAGATGCTTTTATTTTGGCTCCCAAATGCTTTAATTAAGCTAGGAGACTCATCATTGTCTTTCCAGATGATGATAATATTATCAATGTATCTTAAGTAGATTTTCATTGAATTCTTAAAATCAAGGATAATGGTCTCCACTTGCCTAGCAGAAGTGCCCATGGCAGGTCATTATGCCTGCCATAGGCTCTCTAACAGGAATTTCCTGATTTTGTTTCTGGCATTTCCCATTAAATAAAAATAAGAATCATAACATAAATATTTCTAAGCTCACATAAAGCAGAAGATTCTATATCAGAAAAAATTTCTATAAAATTTATTTTTATTCTATAACAGTTTGAAGAAGAAATCTCTTTAATGCAAGACATTGTAGATGGGAATTTAATTGAATGCTTTAGTTAGCTAATATTTGTATAAGTAAATTAAAAAATTATGGATTCACCATCAACTCCACAAAAGATTTCATCAAAATAGAATTCGTTATCATCATCATCATCATCATCATTTCTTATTTCGTCCACTGCTGGATATATATGCCTCCTTCTTTTGTTTCCAGATGTACCTATCTTGTGCAGTCTGCATCCACTGGGAATCAATTACTTTTATATCATCTCTCCATTGTTTGTATTGTCTGCCAAGATACCTTTTCCCTTGCCTTGTTTCCCATTCTGTAATTCTCTTTGTCCATCAGTTATCAGTGTATCTTGCTATGTGGCCTGCCCAATGCCACTTACTGCTTCTAATTGTTACCAGTATGTTTTATACTTTGGCTTGTTCTCTTATCCATGTGTTGGTCTTATCATGTTGTCCATCCTGGTGAATCCTAATTTATATCTTTCCATACTTCTTTGGGTTGTTGCTAGTTTCTGTTCCATTTTCTTTGTAAGGGTCCATGTTTCACAGCCATAAGTCATTACTGGTAATATGCACATGTTGTAGAGTTTCCTTTTGAGGCATATTGGTATCCTATTGTCCCTTAGGAAGTTACTGTATCGGCCGCAGGTACACCATCCCAATTGTGTCCTGTGTCAAATAGAATTAAATAGAATCAAAGATGCATATAATATTATTTCTTACTTTCACTTTTTTCTTTAATATTTAAGGAATAATTTATCAGCTCTATTAAGTGAAAAACAAAAATATATATTCATTTATTATCCGAAGAACTTTCATCTTAAAGAAGCCTTCTTCAGTGGTTTTTTATGTCAACAAGAATATAATACAGAATATATCATTAGAATAAATTTAAAAATTTAAATTACATATGTATAGAAAAACATAAATAATAAAGATAACAATACATAGAAAATTATATACAATGTGGAATGTGCTATTTCTTACTTCTCACATAGATAATTAAACTGTTAAATCTAGGTCAGATTATTTTTATAATTAATTATTATTATTATTATTATTATGGTATGTCAATTTTTTTAAATTAATTACAAATTTAACATTTAAATCTTATATCTAAGTCATTAGATGTTAAATAATTTGAAGAAGGATTAGAGGTAGAAGGGAAGCAATACAAGAGAATAATAAACAATAAAAATTACAAAATAATAAACACAGTATATAATTTTTATTATTTCTTATTTATTTTAAGAAAAATTAGGAAATAAAATTAAACTGAAATAAACTGGAAAAATTCTCTCTCTCAATTTTCCAGTTTATTTGTTTATAAAAAGTAATATATTATTATGAATTATTGACATATGCATATGTTAATTATTATAAAATCTACTACATACCAAAACGTCATTAAATTAAATAATCAACAAATGAATTATTAAAATTTAGAAAATAGATTTTTTTTTTGATACTATATGAAGAAATATCAAAAAAATATGCAAAGCATCATTTTTAATTCTGATTACATTTCAAATAAATTATTATTAATATTGAACAAATTCAATATTTTCCCTATTATTTATAAAAAAAATAAAGTTCATTATTAAGTACATAACTGATATATAATTTCTATATCAAATGAATTAAGTTCTATATTTTTAATAAATTTTATTAATATAGTAGAGCCCCAATTATCTGAGGTAATGTGGACAAAAAAAGTTTAAAATTTAGTGGAGAACTAAATGCATTTCAGGACTCCTCTTCAGTAATCTTCTGCTATATAAATTGTCAGAATGTAGTTTTATATAAACTTTAAATAAGACAACAGATATTTCTTATTTTTTTATAATATATTAACAAAAATTGTTCTTGTAAAAGTAATGTCAGCTATCTTGAAGGTTTACACAAGTTTACTTTATATTTTCTATAAATAAATTAATTAAACTATTTTTATTTTATTAATTATATTTAACTTTTTAAAATTAATTACAAATTTAACATTTAAATCTTATATCTAAGTCATTACATGTTAAATAATTTGAAGAAGGATTAGAGGTAGAAGGGAAGCAATACAAGAGAAGAATAATAAAAAAAGGAACTTACTACTTATGAAAGGGATGATGTAGCAGTCAATATGTTTGCACTGATGCAATGTTTTGGTTTTTATTTGAGATTATATTATTGTGTTAACTTGGGTGAAGCAGGTAAATTGATAGATGGGAGATGTGACTTGTAAATACTTTATTATAGGCAATAAAAATATACAGTCACACCTCCAGCCATCAGTTTACCCACTTCACCCAACTTAACACAATAACATAGTCCAAAGATATCAGTGTTAAAAGCACTGATATCTTTTTAACACTGTCCAAAAATATCAGTGTTTTTAACACTGATATCTTTGGATAGTGTTAAAAACACTAAAATGCTATAAAATGTACACAACTTGCTAACATGGTTAGGTTAAATCAATGTTTTCTAAACTGTGGGGCATGCCCCACTAGGGGGACATCTTTTTAACACTGTCCAAAAAATATCAGTATTTTTAACACTGATACCTTTGGATAGTGTTAAAAACACTAAAATGCTATAAAATGTACACAACATGCTAACATGGTTAGGTTAAATCAATGTTTTCTAAACTGTGGGGCATGCCCCACTAGGGGTGCACAATAATTAACAAAAACATCATTTTTGACACAAACAAGCAAAAAATAAATTCAAATTAGTGTCAAAAAATCTGAATCAGCAAAAGAGTTATAAATACAGTACAATATATCTATGTATCCAGAAACTTTCTGCTATAGCTATTTTAAAGACAAAATAACAATCTAGTTTAATGATTGTAAAAGAATTGCAAATAGCAATATCTTCCATGACACCCGATTTGAGAGAATTGGTGCTACAAAAACAAGCCCATATATAGCATTATATACTATGTTGTATTAAACATGTATTCTATTTTTCATTTTTTTTATTTCCTTTATTATATTAAAAATTATTACACCATAATAAATATATATTTTTATGTATAAGAACTTTATATAAAATATGGCATATTGCTTTGTAATATTAAATTGTAAGTAGAAAGTATTTATAAAATTAGACTGTTATGGAAAAAAGGGGCATACCAAAAAAGGGGGCACAGACACAAAGTTTGGAAACCACTGGATTAAGTTGTTTTGTTATAACATATTCTTTTGACAATAAAGTAATAATTACTATACAGAATGACCATAGTATCGTATATACTCATGTATAAGCTGAGGTTTTTCCCCCAAAAAAAATTTCTGAAGTGGGGGTCGGCTTATACACACATAAAAAAAATCAACTTTTTTTTGGCTGGGAGAAATTGAAGTAATAACAAAGCCATAACTTATTGAGTGTCTCCTGAAGACAGGAAGGAAATTTTGCAATAATTCATTTAATACGATACCAGGTAAAATTTTATCTTTACCCCGATACGATCGAGCGTGTCGCACTGCCGATTCCAACCTGTGTCTATATACCATAATCAGGTAGGCAACGCCGCGCTGCCTGATACAGCGCGACACAAAAACTCAACAATCAATTAAGAATCTTACCTAGGATTCATATTTGAGTGAAAAAAATATATTTATTTTTCATTATTATTAATTAAGAATGTTTTAATCCATTCGACTAGTAATCGATAAATACTTATTACATTTAACTCATTGATGATTTAATTAAAATATATTAAAAAGTAATTAAAATAATGTTTAAAATAATGAAAAAGTAATAATTATTTAAAATCTCTGAAAAATAACTTTAGTCTATCAAAAAAATTCATCGTAAGCAAAATCAAAACTCCGAAATCGCACGCTTAACGTCTAGAAATCACATTGCACACATCATCCTAACGGTGTATGACATCATCATTTGGGTGATCCACTCAATTTAAAATATGATCAAAGGTTTGATTGAATATGAACTCAACTCAACTATAGGGATAATGAAACTTCAAACAGTCTTGGGAGTTGTGTGACGTAGACGTATTCTAATGGAATTTTTACTGTGATAATATGAACTGTCATACACAGACATCAATCTCACTTCGGAGTAAAATAAAATTTTACTTTACCAACCTGGATTTATATAGTGCATCAGATTGGTGACGCTGCACTGCCTGATGCGTCGCAACACAGAAATTCTCAACAATAATCCAAGAATCTTATGTAGGCGTGCTGCGTTAGATGACTTTAGCTGATTATTGTTGAGAATTTCTGTGAAACTGTGCATCAGGCAGCGCAGTATCGCCTATCTGATGCACTTATACAAATGCAGGTTGGAGTCAGCAACATGATGTGCTTGATCGCTTCAGGTAAATTAAAATTTTATCTTTTAAATTGATATATTGGTGTTTGTATTATAATAATTTATTTTTTTAAATTGATATATTGGTGTTTGTAATTATAATAATTTATTTTATATGCATATATTTAAAGATTCAATAAAATTTATTCTGGCAAATAGCATTATATATTGGTAACTAAAAATCAAAGATCACGTAATTTATCAATTTCAAATTTTTATCGAATTTTAAGTGCTAAAGTCGGGGGTAGGCTTTTACACGAGTCATGCATTTTTACCAATTTTCAAACTGTGAAGTTGGGGGGTCGGCTTATATACGGATTGCCTTATATTCAAGTATATACGGTAATTCTCATAGCATTTATATTTTATCATTGACATATAAATTATTTATATTATGCTGTATGATTATGATTTTTTAAAATATTAAAATAACACTGATATCTTTATATTACTTCAAATATTTCATAGCAAAATTATTGAACTTATTTAAAGTCTTTGTATATCAATACATTATATTAAAAATTAATAATACAGAATAATTTATAATTATTTAACATATATTATATTACATAGGTCTTTGTATATCAATACGTAATATTAAAAATTAATAATACAGAATAATTTATAATTATTTAACATATATTATATTACATACAAATTTGAAAGAATTTAACTTACGATTTATCAATTCGAGCCATGTCAAAACCAATATGTTCAATCTGATGTAATGGTGGAAGAAATTGATTTAGATAATTTATTGTACCAATTATTTCTTCACTTAAAATACTTTCATGCTTTTTTTGTTCTCTTTTTTTTACTAAATTAAGAACAATTATTGGAGCACCATAACGACAAATTAATTGATTAAAATGACGACCTGCAGCATAACAATATGGATCTGCTGCATCTACTAAAATCATAAAACACAATATGTTAATAAAGATATAAATGATTTATTATGGGCAGTGCCATAAAAAAAAGACGTTTGGAATTTGCAAAGAAATATATCAAAGAACCAGAAATCTTTTTTTAAGATTCCATTTCCAACTGTTAGTAGACGATGAAATTTATTATAACTATTTTAATAAAATGCTTCTTTACCACCGCATCTTTTTATAAAAAATTTTATGCAACTTTCAAATATATAATTTAGTTTTTTTTTTTTTTTTGCTTTTTATATTAAAAACTATAATTTATGTTTTTATACAAATAAAAATGGAAAAATTGAAATTTTTGCAAAAAACGGAAATTTTTATTGTAAAATTTGAACTTAAAATCGTATAAAGCTGTTTAAAAAACTAAACGATCACACTAGCACCTATGCTGCAACCTACAACGTAGAACTTTATCAACTATCACTATTTCATGGCATTATCTCTTTAATTCTACGTCAGTGAAATATTCTGCGAAGGATAGTTGACATAGTTCCACGTTTTGGTTGCAACACAATTACTGCTGTGCTCCATATTTTTATTCATATTAATTGTGAAGTAAGTTTAAATCTGTTTTGTAAATTAAAACTAAAAATCTAATTCATTTACATAATAAAGATTTTCTTTCTGTAATTAAGTCTCCTAAATGATCTTATAAGAGAATTAGATTCGAAAATAGGTTTGAAAAATAAAATAAATTTGTATTTTTTGGAAAGACAAGTTGGCAATCGGGAATTAGCATTAAAGTAAACGCAACTCTAGAAGGTCATATCTTACTTGTTAGCCCTAGCTCTGAAAGGATTCTATTCTATGGTTGCGTTTCCTTTAATGCTAATTCCCGATTGCCAACACATCTTTCCAAAAAATTCAAATTTATTTTATTTTCAAACCTATTTCCGAATTTAATTTTTTCTTTATAAGATCATTTAAGAGACCTAATTACAGAAAGAAAATCTTTATGTAAATGAATTGGATTTTTAGTTTTAATTTACAGAATAGATATAAATTTATTTCATAGTTAAGCTAAATTTATTTTTTTATTAATATTAACTTTCTAACAATACTGCATCGAAGGGTTAAGGGATGGAGGATTGAAATTTATTTTGTTATAAATGGGATTCTATATGCCATCTAATGATATATTACACGAGGGCCGCCGAGAGGGGCCCTGGTGTAATATATCACTAGATGGCGTATATGACTTTTGTCACGGGCCCGGCATCGAAGAGGGCCCGACCGTCAGGTCTGAAGTGTTACATAACGTGTCCGATAGTTCGCAGACTGCCGACAGAGCACCTAAAGCAGTCGTACCAAAATAAATTTTTTTATATATAACATAGTATGATGTATGGAATTTTGAATTTATTGTTGCCTTTTTTAATTAAATGCTTATTGTTTTATATGTTTTTTTTTTATTAAACCAAAGTGATGCACTTTTTTAAGTGGGGCCTTATTAAACCAAAGTGATGCACTTTTTTAAGTGCATCACTTAAAAAAGTGATGCACTTAAAAAAGATACGATCACTCCAAATTACGATACTCCAAATTCGATCGATACTCCAAACGATCACTCCAAATTCTAAGAATAAAATTTTTCATATTATAGTGAATTCAGCGCTCGCTTGCTTCGCATTTTCACCTCCATGCTGTTTGTTTTTGATTCCAATTAGAAAAGAAATTTCTAGAGAAAATTTTTCCTAATTATATGTATATAATTATGGAAAGTTGAGTTTTTGAGTTTGGTGTTTAAAATGAAAACTTTTTGATGTTTAATGGTCTAAAAAATTTAATAAAGTTAAAATCAAAAATCTTGTTATGTGTAATTCATTATTTTGCCTAATTTTTGTGTTTATGAATAAGTAACATGTTATTTTTCTTTTCAAATGATAATTTACTTTATATAATATATTTTTATATACAAGTGCAATCTTTATGAAATAAAAAGTACAAACACGTAAAAATAATAAGATGCTAGCATGGTTTTTCATATGGTTTATTGTACTATTTTTTTGTGATTCTTTAGATCTGGAACCAATCTTCTATTTTCCCATAGATCAGGATATGTTTTTACACGTATTCTTTGGGAACGTATCAATCGTGTAAAAACAGAATTAAGTATACTGTATTTGTAAACAGGTGGAGCAAATTTACGAAAAGGAATCCATGAGCCAGACTTTTTTACAGCAATTATTTTTATATTTTTGAGTTTATTAGAATAAAAAATGATATATATAATATTAAATCATTATATATTTTTCAGGGAAGTGAAAGAGAATCGTGGGAATTACATAATATTTCCTTAACACGGGTAATTTTTTTAGCAGTTTTCTATATTTGTTATAGAAATAAATTACAGTACAGTGCCGTAATTTAGATTTTATCCTTTGCTGTTTATAAGGTTCCTGGCTATGGTTTTGGTATAGCTGTTAGCGGAGGAAGAGATAATCCCCATTTTGCAAATGGAGATCCATCAATAGCTATTTCTGATGTTTTGAAAGCTGGACCTGCAGAAGGAAGACTAAAGTAAGTTATGTTTTTTATATTTAGATTAAACAAGAGATTTTTAGAATGTTATTCAATGAAAAGATTAAAAATCCTTTACTTTTTCTAATGTAATTTATTTTTGCAACTGGAGAAATAAAATTTTTATAAATAAATAAAGTTATATTTATAAAAGTAAGCAATCTTATTGTAAACATCTACTTTTTAAATAGAGATATTAATTTATTTCAAAAATAATATCTTTCTATTGTAACAAATTATATATATGATTGACATAAATTTTAAAATATGATTAATATAAATTTTAAATATATTTTTTTTATTTGTTAAAAATACAAAAAAAATAAAGATAATGATTTATCATAATTACAGTAATTAGAAACTTCAAGAATTTTGTTGTTTCTATAGTTCTCTGCTATGTAAGTATCCATAAGTGAAAAATATACATAAGCCTTTCACATAAACAAAAATGAAAAACAAAAATTCTACATCTAAATAACATTTTTGGCTTTCTCAACTTGTGATAAATCATTATCTTTATTTTTCTGTATTTGTCTCTGTGTCTATTTCTCTTCATAATAATTTTTGAACCAATTAGTATAATTTTGAAAAATTCAGTATAGGGATCATACAATAAAATAAGAATATTTTTAATATGACATTAATAATAGTTAGGGATAGTGACTTTTTGCAATATAAAAATGCTAAATACTCTCAAATAAATATTGAAAATGACCACAAAAAGCAGGATAATCGATAAATAAAGATTTTGGATTTTTCTTTTTTAACTTAAAATAAATTTATTATAGCACTTTCGAGCCTCTGGGTTCTCTTCAGCAAATCATAAAAAGCAATATAAATGTTAGAAAATAATTTTAAAATGCATTTTAAAAACGAATAAATTCTAACAATAACCATTGCAGCATATTAACTGTTAAAAGTTCGTATGCAAACATTTAACAGTTAATATGTTGCGATGGTTATTGTTCAAATTTATTCATTTTTAAAATATATTCTAAAACTATGTTCTAACATGTATATTGCTTTTTATGATTTACTGAAGAGGACCCAGAGGGTCGAAAGCACTACAATAAATTTATTTTAAATTAAAAAAAAATCTAGTCTTTATTTATTGATTATCCTGCTCTTTATGCTGATTTTCATTATTTGTTTAAATATGGAGCAGCGTATTTCGAATCTTAATAGTACTCCCACATAAATTGTACTTTCGTATTTTCATTTTAGCCTATTTTCTGAAGGAAATAGAGTCTTATAAGATCAAGCCCATGTTTATCTGCCTGTTTGTACCCTACTTTAACTGTAATAACTTTTGAACTAATTAGCAGATTTTCATGAAATTTGGTAGTGATATTCTGCCATTAAGAGACATCTCAATGTTCCATCCTTTAATTCTACAGAATAGAATTTTATTTTTATAAAAATTTTAGTTTATATTATTGCCAATAGATGTCGCTAGGTGTTAGCAATGTAGATGCAGCATATGGCTTACCTGATTTGAATGACATCATTATGACATAAAAATGGATGATGTCACCAAACCCAATAATTTATGATATCATGATGACATCATATTGCCAAGATAATAACATCATCATAACATCAATGCTGATTAAATCAATGTTAAAATTGCACATATAAAACCAGTGTATTCCAAAATAAAAAATAAATGACACATTTGAAAAGTAGGCAATTTTGTACTTTCTGGAAGTGTTTGTTAAATAGTTGTAGATAATGTGCTAATCAATATAGCATTGAGATCACATTCAATAGCATGCTCATCTTGCTAAATTTCATAAAAATTGAATTAATTATTTAGGTAAGAGAGTTTGAATACTCTCCATTTTTATTTGGTTGCAGCTAGAGGGTTAATTAATCAGCATTGAGATGAATTAGTTCAAAAGTTATTGATGGGGGACACAATGGACAAACAAACAGTATGATGATAGTACATAAACCTCTTTTTCTTTTGGAAAGTAGGCTAAAAAGTAAGCTATTATATAAATTTGGATAATTTTTTTTATTAGACTATTCTTATAAGAATTATACCTATGAGCAAACTAAACTAAATATGAACAGAGTAACTTTTGAACTAGTTATTAATGTGAAAAAATCAAAATTAAAATATATCAAAATTATCAATATCAGAATTAATGTGACATTTCTGAGATGGTTGTTGAACTTTTATGTTAAATTATTTTGATATACAATAAATAAATTAATTAAATTATATATTCTAACTAACTTTTAGATGGTTTTTATGAACTTGATATTGAATATCATTTTTTACTGAGATATATAGTATTTCAAAAATATACTAATTCCATTTCTTAGATATAAATTTCTTAAAATAACCTAATATTGGAATTTAATCAGAGAAGAAGTAATTTACTGTATAATGTAAAAAAATTATGTACTAAGATTTTTCTTGATTATTGAAAATTTATTTTACTTTGATTGTCAAAACGATAAAATTTTTAAGACAATATTAAAGTATATCATATTAAATTAATTGGATCTTTCAAATAAATAACAAAGTAACTATTATAAATCTTTGGTTTTTGTAACAAATACATTAGTATTGTCAAGATGAGTCAAACTTGAATTTTAAATACAGGAATCCTTTGATTAGTGCAGTTAATAAATCCTCGCAATACCCCGTATATATCAAAACTGCACTAATCAAACTAAAAAACCAATGGGAATAATTTTATAATGAATCCTGTGAAAATATCAAATTTATAAACATGTATATTTTTCCTTTCTTAAAATGTATCTATATTGCATTACATGTACTTTAAATCATTGAGGAATATGTATAAGTATTTTGGACAGACGTTTCTTTTCACGTATTGGATATTGACGTCATATCAACTGCAGGTTCAAATACAAGACATCCAATAATAGATCAGATTTTGTTCGTTGAAGTTACAATAATAATTGAAGAGATCATCGTTAAGAAAATTAAACCTTCGATTAATTAAATAGCTTCTATTTAACTCCCATATAACGCTCTCCCCTCTAACGCAAATTCGTATAACGTGACGAAAAGATTGCGACTTATACTCATAGAACGCTATAAACAGTCTCGGTATAACGCGTAGGATAAATTTAACATTTGATATACTATTTGACTTTTTGTTTAAAAAAGCAGAATGCATACACTTACCTATTGTTTATACAGGGTGATTCAAGAGATTTGGGAAAAATTAGAGGAGCATGTAGAGGGCAAGTATAAGCAAAATTTTTTTGGGTAATTTTTTGATGTGGGGTTTCGTTAAAAAAATAATAACACCTGAAAGTTTTGTGACGTATCTGTGTGATGTGTAGCATCTAACGTGGTAAGTGCAATGCCAGGGATATTTGAGAGTGTGCCCCAGAGTTTTATTCGACGCTTTTTTGTAAATTTATTTTAGTATTATATTGAAAAACTTAAGATTCACAAATTCGATTTATTAGCTCATAATACTTTCATTAAAAATATACGTATAGTATTCATAGTATTTAGAATCCAGGAAAGATTTATCAGGAAGAAATAAATAAAGTAATTTCGTTTGTCGTTATCTAAGTCTTACTTGGTCTACATCATGGGTTTCCAATCTTTTGGCTTCTTTGCATCACATTTGAATCAAAAAAATTGCTTCCGGCCACACACAAAATATATTAATTCTAATGATAGCTGTTAAGCAAAACAAGCAATAAATAATGTATAATATATGCTATCCATCATGACAAATAAGCAGAAATGTCAATAGCACAATAATCTTTGAGTTCTTTTCGTTCAGAAATTTTTTAAAAATCATTGAGCATGTCAATAAGTTTTAATCACTAAAATAAAAACTATTTTAGAAAATGGAAATAGAAAATGTATAAAGTATTTAAATAACAAAATCTTCATTAACTTCAGTTAAATACATAAAAATTTCAATGTTTTAAGGAAGTTCACGATTTTATGTTGGATCGCATTCATTGCAGCACTGGGCCTCGGGTTGGACAGCCCTCGTTTAGCGCCTTTGTGCGGTGCACAACCTGCACCACCCACTTCGACCGGCTCTGATTAAATACATAAAAATTTCAATGTTTTCAGGAAGTTCACGATTTTATGTTGGGTCGCATTCATTGCAGCACTGGGCCTCGGGTTGGACAACCCTCGTTTAGCGCCTTTGTGCGGTGCACAACCTGCACCACCCACTTCGACCGGCTCTGCTTTATTAAATAATTTGTTATATTATTGGGCATATTTAATATGAAAAGTATAACATAACAAAGGAAGTGTAAATCAAACAATTATAAATGCGATTTCATATTGCAATATTAAAAATTTGAATATTTGAAATCGTATCTGATGTTTTTCAAATATTATATTTTTTCTATTTAATTCCATTATGACTAAAAACAAGCACTTCTGGAACAGGGACTGTGCTTAAAACAATTCTTAATTTAAAACTGTAAAATGTTTTCAGTACTGACATACTCTTGTCAATATAGGTAAGAAGAGCAAACTGAATACTAAATAAAAATGTTTCACATAAAGTGTTGAATTTGCTGTTCTTATATGTACTGAAAAAGTATATCAATGTCAAAAACATTTTATAGTTTTAAATAAATGATTGTTTAAGCATAGTTCCTGTTCTAAAAGTGCTTGTTTTTGGTCTTATTAGACATTGTGGCTAGAAAGAGCATTTATCATTCAAGTATTTAATTCCATTTTATACTGATGCTTATAATAAAAGGACAAACAGTTTAACAGTTCTATGAAGAAAATTTATTTTCTTAATTATATTGGAAAAACATTAAGTTATAAATTTTATAAATTAACAATGACATACAATATTAATTTACAAACTAAACATTTTTATGAACTATTGAGTTGGTCCAAAAAGAACTAATGTTAATTAATGCCATTCCCATTTAAGAATTTTCAATTTTACGAACCTTTTTGGGAATCTGTAGTAGTTCACAAAATTGAAAGTCCACTGTATAATTATTCAAAAATTCAATTTTTATGACTATATCATCAAGCCATTCAATTATAAATTTAAAACAATTATAAAGAATTGTTTAAAAATATATTATAAAAAGATTAAAATATGGCTCTAGCATTACTTCTAAGAGCTTTTATATATGTAATAATTTTTATAATTGATTTCATTTTCTCAGAAGCATATATTATAGGTTATTTTCATCTTTTACAAAATGACTTAGTTTTAAATTTAAATATAAATATAGGAACTTTGACTTACATTCTTGTTAAGGTTATATAGTTCAAATTATATACAACTGAATTTACAATTATTACATAATTATTTTGAGAAAATTAAAAACATATATTGAATGTAACATCCTATATACAGAAATCCCTTGATTAGTGCGAGTTTGAATAATGCGGTTTTGATTAGTGTGCAAAAAAATTTGATACTATCCCTTAATATATGCAGTGCCAAATTTGATTAGTGAGCTTCAACAAGTGCATTTTTTTTGGAAATCCTCTGAAGCATTGGCAACTGAATCTCAGGGATTGTAGTTTACATGATTAGAGCACTGCAATAAATTTTTATTTATTTATTTATTTATTTAGTTCTATTAATATTATGACTTTCGTCATCTAATTGTTATATTTTAAATT
>AYEL01075541.1:0-34836 GCA_000484575.1 Olivierus martensii
TTTATTTATTTATTTAGTTTTAATTCTGTTAATATTATAATTTTCATCATCTAATTGTTATATTTTAAATAAATAAATAAATTTATTGCAATGCTCTAATCATGTAGACTAAAATCCCCGACATTCAGTTGCCAACCCTTCAGAAGATTGCAAAAAAAAAAAAATCGCACTAATCAAATTTGAAGTACACTAATCAAATTTGGCACTGCATATATTGAGGGATAGTCTCAAATTTTTTTGCGCACTAATTTTCATCATCTAATTGTTATATTTTAAATAAATAAATAAATTTATTGCAATGCTCTAATCATGTAGACTAAAATCCCCGACATTCAGTTGCCAACCCTTCAGAAGATTGCCAAAAAAAAAAAAATCGCACTAATCAAATTTGAAGTGCACTAATCAAATTTGGCACTGCATATATTGAGGGATAGTCTCAAATTTTTTTGCGCACTAATCAAAACTGCATTATTCAAACCTGCACTAATCAAGGATTCCTGTATAAAACATAAAATTTCTTTTGAATTACAATATCTAGTACAGATCATTTATTAATGATTTTTATATTCTATTTTTAGCTAGTTATTTGCAATTGAAAATTAATATTTTTTATATTAAATACTTTTTATTCCAAATAGTTTTTAATTTTCCTAAGTAATCCCAATCTATTCAATAATCTACTTAATGCTAAATACAGTTATGATTTTAAGATATTTAAAAATAAAAAAATACAAATTATATAAAAATATAATTTTTTATAACGTATTGTGCCTCAGGCACAGCCGGAGGTGTCTTTGTCTTTGTTAGACGTGTTATGTAATTGTCCTGTGTAACGTTTTTTAGAGTCGAAATATCTCGCCACTAGTCAAACAGTAAAGGAGATTATGTGGCTGAAGAATTTATTATTGCCCTTATTAAAGATGAATAAAATTATCACCACCTTGCTAATGGACGATCAGAGTGCCATTCGCCTGATAAAGAATCCAGAGTTTCACAAAAGAACCAAACATATAGATTGAATAAAATTATCAGCACCTTGCTAATGGCCAATCAGAGTGCCATTCGCCTGATAAAGAATCCAGAGTTTCACAAAAGAACCAAACATATAGACGTCAAGTTTCACTTTATACGTGAGAAATATGAATCAGGGGATTTCATTTTAAAATACGTCCCATTAGAAGAGCAATAAGCAGATCTAATGACGAAGCCGCTAGCAAAGGCTACTCTTCAACGCCAACGTGAAATGTTACAAGTACTAGATATCAATAAGACCGATATCAAATGTCAAAATCGTATTTAATTCAAGACTGCCATGCGAATCCCTATCAATAATTGAAATCAAAATAAGTTGAATTATTTGATCAAAGTGGGAGTGTTAGTGATATTGATCAAATAATATGTAATATCTTTGGCTCCCACAAACACAAAAAAAAATTCCTAGAATTGGCAACACTTATTGTGCCTCAGGCACGGTCGGAGGTGTCTTTGTCTTTGTTAGACGTGTTATGTAATTGTCCTGTGTAACGTTTTTCTATCCACTAAATGTACTGTTTTCATAATCAATCGTCGGTGTATTTATTTAATTCCCAACAGAAACCAATGTAGATTTTGGCATATTTGGATAGAACTGGGAAAAACAAAACTTTTGTTTTGAAAGTTTTTTAATGTCATTTACGGATTGTGAGATATCACAAAAAAAAAAATGCATATTTGGATAGAACTGGGAAAAACAAAACATTTGTTTTGAAAGTTTTTTAATGTCATTTACGGATTGTGAGATATCACAAAAAAAAAGATGCCGCCGCATGTACCGGGGCTATTCAAGCAATGAGATATCACAAAAAAGATGCCGCCGCATGTACCGCCGATTGGGCTATTCAAGCAATAGAAGAATAAAAATTAGACATAGGGCAGTTTTGTACATTTTCAAACGTTATTGAAGCAGCAAAGAGCAGAATTTGAAGATTCAAGGCGAATTCTGGTACTCGATAGTAGCATTCGAACCGCAGGTGTGACAAGTCTCGCCATCACAGTTCAGCATGCATCCATACTCAAGAACAAGGGTTTCTGGACTTGTTTCAGCCTTTCATGAGTGTCATGGATGTACACAGATGCCCTCTGTGAGATTTTTCCTTTTATTTTTGGTTGAATAGTCCCTTCGGCGGTACATGCGGTGGCATCTTTTTTGTGATATCTCAGAATCCGTAAATGATATTAAAAACTTTCAAAACAAAAGAGAAATCCCGGGGCCCAGTACGAACCGGGTTTGGACCCCTATATATATATATATACCGAGTGATTTTGAGCACCCGTACGACCCTTTTTTCTCGGAAACGCGATGAGATAGGAAGTAGGGAAAGAGTTCTATCCAATTATGCCAAAATCTGCATTGGTTTCTATTAGAGATTTCATAGTTGACCCCTTGTGCCCATACTTCCGATGGGCTCACGAAACTTTTATCATGCCCATTCTATTCATCAGGTATATTTTGATAATCAGAATTTTTCTCCTACTTCCTATCTCATCGCGTTTCCGAGAAAAAAGGGTGGTACGGATGCTCAAAATCACCTGGTATAATAAATTCTTATTGTTAGGAAGCGGCCTGGGCCCTTCAATCTTCTAAGGGCCCGGGGAATTTGTCTCCTCTTGCCCGTCCTCTCGGCGCCACTGGTACTCATACTAAATGCTGGGGAATCAGTTTAGGAAGCCATTTTGATTACTATAAATTATGCAAGCCCGTCCTCTAGGCGCCACTGGTCCTCATACTAAATGCTGGGGAATCAGTTTAGGAAGCCATTTTGATTACTATAAATTATGCAACCATTTCTTTTCTCATAATGTACGATAGTATAATGGCAAACTTGCGAATATTTCTATTCGTTATTTCTTAACTGCTATAACTATATAAAAATATTTATCTACGGCCCGTGATATGATTTTATCCGGCTCGCTAATTGGGCTAATTTTTCAATAAGAATCCGCAAAAAGAACATATGATGTGAATAGATTTCAAATGCATTAATTAAAATTTGGTTCAAAATATATTCCCGTTTAGCAAAAACTAAGTATAATCCAAGTTACAATCATTCTGACTGTTAAAGATCGGTTAAAACGGACAAAGGAAGAAAAATATTCAAAGAATTCAAAACGAAATAAAAAAGTTATTCCTTATATCCGTTTCGCTATTGTATTGATTTAGCTGCTTTCGATAAAACTCATATATATAGTTCTATAGTTTTTTTTTTTTGTTATGGCCATGTTCGTCAGAAAGTGATATTTCGTCATTATCGCTTGATTGCAAGTTGATGATTTTAATTAATATAAATTTGCAATTTCTCCATTTAAGCAAAAATAACGAAGTTTTTGGGTGTTAAACTTTGTCTAGCATAGCTAGGCGTTGAGCGTTAACGGAGCAGGCGTATCTAGCATAGCTAGGCATTGGAGTGTTAAAGGTTAAATACACATATACAAGTTAGTATTAATTGTAATACAGTATATGCTTGCTATAAGACTTGTTCGTCAGAAAGTGATATTTCGTCATTATCGCTTGATTGCAAGTTGATGATTTTAATTAATATAAATTTGCAATTTGGATTAATCTTTTTTTTTTTCTTTTGGGGGAAAGAGGAAGGTCAGTGTCCTGTATCACATCTGTGAAAACAGTGTGTGAAAAAAGTGACCAGTCAGGTTGGTCCCAAAGAATGGTCACTAACAGGTTTCACTGTATATAGAATTTTGTAAGTTTCTATCCTTTTTAAGGCAGCAATTTTGTGTTCAAATTTTTTGTGTTCTTTTTTCTTGATGTAAGTTAAAGAGGATTCATTTTTTCCAATCAAAAATTTTCCCTAATTAAATATTTTTATGAACTCTAGTAATGTGTTATGAACTTTATTGATTTTAATGCTTGAATTTATCTTCCATATAAGTTTATCTTATAAGTAATTTTATTATGTTGTGAGTATTATATTAAGATATTTCAAAAATTGTGGATGATGGGAAATTTTTTGTTTAAGATTTGTAATTAGCTACTAAAATATTACATAAGAACCTCAATAACCACAAGAACAAAGAAAAAATTTAATTTGTAGACTAGAGTAATTAACAGTAATAAACAGAATAAAAAGTTATTTTATATTTGTATTTTTGGGGTGGAAAAAAGCAAGCACTATTTTCTTTAGCACAAGTCAAAATTCTTCCATCTTGTAATATGGTTCTAATACAATGTTAAAAATTTAAATATAGCACTAGTAGCAGTTGAGGAAAAACTTTATTTAATATGTGTAAACGTTTTCGGCACAACAGCCATCTTCAGGCTACACAAATTAGAAGTAGAAAAAGTTTGGTTTAATATGTGTAAACATTTTCGCTGTTGTACCGAAAACATTTGCACATATTAAAGTTTTTTCTCAACTGCTACTAGTGCTATATTTAAATTGTTAACATTGTATAAGAGTTTAAGCAGTGATTAAAGCAAATTGAGTAATTGATTCTAATACATTAATATATAGATTTTATACGTATTTTCAGTTGAACCATTTTGTGATTTCCTCACTTAATATTACAAAATGTAATTTTAAATTTGATATTTATAAAAATAATTTGTTTTAAACAAATTAATGAAAAAATATTGTATTTGTGCATATTACTATCTTAAAAAAATAATTATTAAAAATAAGTGGAAGACACTTTATAGATGTATAAAATTCTTATTATTTATTAAATTCAAAAATAATATAATTGTGCTAGCTCATATTTTTCCAGTGTATTTAAATATTTTATATACAAAGTATTTAACGTTCTTTTATACATAACTCTACTAGTTATCTACCAAAAATTACAATAAATTGAAAGATCATATGTCAGAGATCACTATGTCCAATGCAAACATTTTGATCCCAATATTTCTGATCAATTAGCAAATAGAGGCATTCCTCAACTTATGCAAATAATTGGGACTGAAGGTTTTTAAGATAACATGAATTTTGCATAAATCATAAAAATTTTTCACAAAAATTTTGAAATAAAAATTACCAGGACTAGGTGAACTATGATGACTGCATCTATATAACATTATAATACCATATTCTTACAGGATTGAAAGGAAGTCAATACAACATGGAAAGATAACATACGATACTTGTCAACAAGAATTTATAAATGTTGTAAATCAATATGTTTGGACTTGTAACTTATTAATACAATAAACATTTATGCTTTATATTTCAAAAAAAAAGAAATATTTTTCACAAAATTTGATTTATGGAGTTGGATAAATGTAAGTTGGGGAATACCTGTATTCAAAAATTTTATTCAAAATTTTTATTCTCATCTGGACAGCAGATTTGCACTTTTGGCAATTGGTGTATTAATCAACTTTCTATTCTCATCAGTTGTTTATTCTCATCTGGCCAGCAGATTTGCACTTTTGGCAATTGGTGTATTAATCAACTTTCTATTCTCATCAGTTGCATGTTTTAATTTTGTTTTTCCCCCCTTTATCTTTTAACTTAACATATGAATATTTCTGTAGAGCCTTGAGAGTGAAAAATTTTCTTCTGAAATCTGACATTTCCTAGCAAACATACTTTTATTAAAAATCAAGGTGGGAAAATTATATGAACGAGAAATTTGTAAAAATAAAATAATGATTTTTCTTACTATGTCAATATAATTTGTTTTTGAGGTAATCTTCAAAATTATAAAAAATAAACATGAAGAAACATATTTTATATTAAAATCAGATATTAAATAATAAAACACTACACACAATATGTCAGCTTTGGTTAAATAATACTTAGGCATATAAATATTGCAGTCTTTAGGCTAAAATAACATGCTGAAATTCTATGAAAAAATAAATAAATACCTGTTTATTGGAACATAAATAGATAGCTTCTTCAAGATTTATCTGATATAATCTCAATTTTCTTTTCATTTTTCCATTTGAACAATATTTACATAAAAAGAGTTCTTCTTTCTATAATAATAATAAGTCATCATGTAATATATAATATATATATTTTGTGAACACAAAGAAATAAGTTTTTACAAAACTGAATTCAGAAGTATTCTTATAAAATTCTATAATTTTATAAATTTTGATTTCAATAACTTAATTAAATAGATTTGCAAAGTCGCGAATTTTAACAGTACCAGTAATAATAATTATAAAATAAACCTAACAGTTCTAACAACTCTGCAATCCAGAGTTCAGCCTGAGCTCAGGTCTTTAACTAAATTCTATAATGAACTTCAAAACAATCCAAAAAAAATTAACGTTTAACCAGTGAAACAAAACCGGAACTTACAACTAGAAGTAACGAATGTGTTAGATAGAAAACAACAAGATGATGTTATATCCCTTTTCAAAGAAAGAAGCAATTAACGTTTAACCAGTGAAACAAAACGGGAACTTACAACTAGAAGTTACGAATGTGTTAGATAGAAAACAACAAGATGATGTTATATCCCTTTTCAAAGAAAGAAGAACTTTCAAGGCCAAATTCGATGATCGACGAGTCTTTTCAGTTAGATTAACGATAAGTGATACGATGTAAAACAGCTCGCAGTAGAGAATTTATTACCATTTTCGATTTGATATTTGAATTAAAACGTAGTAACCAGATCAAAATATTTCAATTTTTTACTTCATAAATGCTAAAATTAATTATAATTTGAAACTTTATTTTAAAAATTTCCTTCAGTTATAATTCTTTTAATTGTCGATACCGAACACTAGTTGGTAGTGAAGTTTCGTTAAAAATGTCCCTTTGAATAGATTTCTTCCTTCCAAAATACTTATACATGTTTAAAATAATATTTCTAGCTTGACTGCGCAATATTTCTCCTCGCTTACCAACAACTATACTATCCGCCATTACTGCTAAATACTAAAGGACGGTGACATCATTCGTTGGTATTTATTAATTTTAACCGATTAGAGATTTAGTTTAATATTTAATAGCACAACCATGAAATATGGAGTATTAATTTGACAATTTTTTAAAAGATAATAAACATTTCAAATTATTACCGATGATAAAAGGTAAACTGCTATTGGATGAACGAAACAGAAACGGCTATTCTATTGGATGACTTGACCTTTGCAATCCTTAAGCTCTACCATATAAGGCAGGTGATCTTTCTTTGAAAAGGGTATAGAAACTTATACTAATAAATTGAATAAATTCTCAAACAAGTTAAATAACAAAAAATATAAATTTATTAGACTCAAAAACACTTACAAAAGTGTTAATAAATGCTTTATTGGAATGATAATAAAGCAACAATCAATTAATCAACAAAACTTATTTAATCCAATTCAACTATCCAAAATTTCAATTATTCACAAGAACAAACCTTAAACACTACTTAAATCTACTACCTACACCACCGATACAAACCAAGCAAATTGTAGACCTTTACAAGAATTCCAATGTCACTTAACCAATCTTACATCGATACAACACCTCGAATTGTTGGTTGCATCAGCTTTTATATCAAGTGACGTACAGTCCCGTGTTGCTTCATTTACATAAATACACGTAACAAAATCGTTGGTTGCATCAGCTTTTATATCGAGTGACGTACAGTCCCGTGTTGCTTCATTTACATAAATACACGTAACAAGTTTAAATTTATTTGCTTACAGAGTTATTCATTCATGTCATCCTCTTTACAATTTAATTATACCGCAAACAAAACATTGATACGGGATTATTCTTATTTTCTCATATCAGATCAGTGGTAAAACTTATTTAGATTAGATGATAATGTCATTAGCCGGGACAGCTCTTCCAGAGGACAGTTTCCGATTGCGTAACACATGATTGCTAACTATTACGACGGAGAATGTGGAAGTAAGTCAACTCTTATACTAAAATATAATATGTTAGATAATAATATTGAAATTAACAATAAATAATAAAAGAGTATAATAAAATAAAAACAGGACAGGTCAGAGTTAACTTCCTTACAGATTTATTCAGAGATAGAAGATATACTCAGATACTGAACTGTTTAACAAATGAAATGAGAAGATTAAAGTATGAAAATATAAATATAGCAAACTATCTTTAATCTAATACTATTAGCAATCAATAAGTGATAAAATGTGCTAAATTATAGAGAAACAATATACCACTGGTAAAAACTCTGATGTAAAATATTGGCCAGACATACATATTGCTCACAAAGTTTTCTTATTGATATTAAATAAACTTTACCTTTAATGAAAGAAATAGTGTAAAAACAATATACCACTGGTAAAAACTCTGATGTAAAAAATTGGCCAGACATACATATTACTCACAAAGTTTTCTTATTGATATTAAATAAACTTTACCTTTAATGAAAGAAATAGTGTGTCCATTCTGTAGTTGGATTATTTAAAGAATAAAAACAGGAGAGTGCTTCATTCACTGAAGCATGAGGAAAGAAGGTTTCTAGCTGAAAAGTGGTAAACTACTAGCAGAAACTATAAGCCATCTTTAGTCAAGTAGTTTTATCACATGCAAGTTAGATATTAAACTCTGTTTTGATAAAGGAACAATAAAAATATTGTATTTTGTTCTCGAATGTTATTCCATAAAATTATAAAAATATACAGATATACTTTCACTGAAAATGACACTTTAGAAATCATAGTGTGCAATATGATTTCTAGAGTGTCATTTTCTAGCCAAAATTCCTAAATGTATTTTATGGTAAAAATTTGCTAGCCTAAATGTTTACTATGATAACAAATAAAAAAAATAAAAATAAATGATTAATTCTTATGCTTTTCATGTTAAAATTTTAATAAAGAGCATTTTGTTTTCATTTTTATTTATTACATTTTTAATTTATTTCACTACAATACTGGTAAATGATTTCATATTCTAACTTTATAAAGTGTAAACGATTATTTTTGGTACTTTTATCAAATCTGTAGCTAAAGATAAATTCAGCATTAATTTTAACTTGTAATAATTCGATGAACTGTAAAATTGCATCTTTTTGTGATAGTACGATTTGATCAGCAGTCCAAAAGGTTGATTATTCCAAAAGGTATATCAATATTCCAAAAGGTTGATTAAAGAAACTTGCACTTTAATATCTGTAATATTGATGTGCAATGGTCTGCACTTTGATTTTTATTTCCAAACTTCTTTATAGTTTGGATAAATATAACAGTTTTTGAAACAGCTCCACAACTTGCAACTAAAAATGTTATATACAGGAATCCCTTGATTAGTGCAGGTTTGAATAATGCAGTTTTGATTAGTGCGCAAAAAAAAATTTGAGACTATCCCTTAATATATGTGGTGCCAAATTTGATTAGTGCACTTCAACAATTACAATTTTTTTTTTGCAAATCCTCTGAAGCATTGGTAACTGAATCTCAGGGAATGCAGTCTACATATTTAGAGCATTGTAATAAATTTATTTATTTTTTAATTCTGTTAATATTATGACTTTCGTCATCTAATTATTCTATTTTAAATTTGTTCGTAATTTTATTTATTAATAAATTTAGCATGAATGGAACCTACCTAATAATAGCCATTACAATATTATATAGCCAGCCTTGCCTTAGTTACTTTCTAGTACTCGGTGTCTACGGACATGCAATTATTTTTTACAAAATTTATGCAATTTTGTAAAAAAATTTTTTGAATAAATTTATTATTATTAATAAATTTAGCGTGAATGACAACTACCTAATAATAGCCATTACAATATTATATAGCCAGCCTTGCCTTCCTAATAATAGTCATTACAATATTATATAGCCAGCCTTGCCTTCAGTTCCTCTCCAGTACTCAATGTCTACGGATGTGCAATTATTTTTTACGAATTTTTTAAGCAATTTTGTAAAAAATAAATTTTAATTCTTACTATAAATTTTTAAATACCTTATACCACATTCCTCAATGATTTAAAGTACAAATGCAATATAGATTTGTTTCGAGAGAGGGAAAAAATACATGTTTATAATTTTTATATTTTCCAGGATTCGTTAAAATTATTCCCATTGGTTTTTTTAGTTTGATTAGTGCAATTTTGATATATGTGGTATATTGTCCCATTGGTATTTTTAGTTTGATTAGTGCAATTTTGATATATGTGGTATATTGTGAGGATTTATTAACCGCACTAATCAAGGGATTCCCATACATTGAATATAAATGATGTCTATTACAAGAAAGAGATATAATCATCCTAAATCTACTGCACAAATGATTTACACCATTATTATGATTGTTATTATAATATATAATAACTCATCAAGAGTTAATTATCAATAGCAGCTGTATTAATACCAACATTATCATTACAACAGTATTATAACCATTGGTGCAATGCTGTTAGTTAAACTTGAAATATTACATAATATATTAAATTACAAAAATGATTTTTAAAATATTTTTCATTAAGCTGAATATGAAATTTAATTTTGCAAAATTGGGAGCACCTGTACAATTTGAGTTGAATATTTATTTTTCAAATTATATAGGTTGTCTGAAATAATAGATAAAGTGAATATAACTGTACTGAAATAATAATAATATACAAATTATAACTGAAAATAAACTATGTCAGTTTTCTGTTTCATACTGTTTGAAAAGGTTCAGAATCTTGAAATGATTCTGAACCTTTTCAAGCAGATTACTTTTATTCATTTCTTAAAAATAAAGATCTTGCAAGTTAAAGCAACTGAAACAAGTTGAGATAACTTGCAAAAGCCATAATAATTTATAAAAAATTACAATTTAAAAAAGTTTTTTATAAATTATTAAAATAAAGAAATCATCTAATTATTCTCTTTTAAATTTGTTCGTAATTTTATTTATTAATAAATTTAGCATGAATGGCAACTACCTAATAATAGCCATTACAATATTATATAGCCAGCCTTGCCTTCAAGTTACTCTCTAGTACTCGGTGTCTACGGACATGCAATTATTTTTTACAAAATTTATGCAATTTTGTAAAAAAATTTTTTTTTGTGAAAAATAAATTTTAATTATTTTTATAAATTTTTAAATACCTATACATATTCCTGAGTGATTTAAAGTACATGTAATGCAATTTTGATATGTTTTAAGAGAGGAAAAAAAATACATTTTATAATTTTGATATTTTCCAGGATTCATTATAATTATTCCCATTAGTTTTTTACATAAAGAATATATAAAGAAACTACACAAGCACTTCTAGTAGTGAGAGTAAATACTTTTTATTTTGCTTCAGCTACAAACGTGTTCAGTCTGTTGACCATTTTCAAGTAGCATTCTAACTGTAAAATTTTCGAATCAGAAGAACACACATTAGAATACGTATTGTGTGTTCTTCTGATTCGAAAATTTTACAGTTAGAACGCTACTTGAAAATGGTCAACAAACCGAAAACGTTTGTAGCTGAAGCAAAATAAAAAGTATTTACTCTCACTGCTAGAAGTGCTTGTGTAGTTTCTTTATATATTCTTTGAGTTCAGGCAGCTTCAATTTAGTTGTATTTTAGTTTTTTATTTTGATTAGTGCAGTGTATTGCAAGGATTTATTAACTGCACTAATCAAGGGATTCCTGTAATGGTTACTGTATATCTAGGTACTGCTTCTTGTTTAAATTACTATCTAAAATAAGCTCCAATGCTTCTTCAGCTGCATATTTCGAAGCAGCTTTGTAGGAAAAAGCATTTTCTTAACTTTAGCTGCTTAAGATGACTTTTGTTAATATCTTTCAAAATCATCACCAAAACATTGATTTGAACAAGTTACAATGGATAATTGATCTTGAATCAATCATCTTGAATGGATAATTGATTCTACATTATTAAATAGATATAGCTGGCTCAGCTACTTAATAAAGTTCTGAAATTTACTGCTTTAGTCAGTATCTTAATTGTCATAGTGCTGAATAAATAATAAATTGATAAATAGTAAATTATCAGTAAGATACCGACTAAAGGATAATTGATAATTTGAGAAATCTTTCAAATAGCATAAGATTGTAAGTACAGTCGATTCTCACTATTCGCGGTAGTTACCTTTTGCAAATTCTTCGCGAATACTGAACTATTGTGCCTATGGGAAATATTCAGGAAGGTTCCTGCAAACCTTTCTTCCCCACATTTTCATACTTGGTTTATGTGTATTTTTCTGTTTACAGATACCTTATTTAATGTATATTACATTACTTACAAATAATTACAGTATATGCAGTATGTAGTACTATATAAAGTATTATAATTACAGTAATCTTTATTTAATTTTTGAAAACATTAACTATGCAGTAAATAAAATCTTATTTTTGATTGATAGTTGATGTTGCAAGATGTTTGATGTGACAGTTGATCACATTGTCTTTCTGAAACTAACTATGTAGTAAATAAAATCTTATTTTTGATTGATAGTTTTTTGATATTGCAAAATGTTTGATGTGACAGCTGACACATTGTCTTTCTAAACTGCGTTGAAAAATGCTGTCAGTCTTGTCTGAGTCGCTTTTTGCCTCAGAACTTCTAAAATTTTGGAGTAAGGAGCAAATGTGCAGGAAGTTAGGTGCCTAAATTTGAGGCTGCATTCAAGCATGGGTACATTCTTCTATGGGACCTGCAGACGATATGAACAGGCTTTTGGCGTACCTGCGGTCTGTGGAGTGAACAAGGATAGGTAATGGGAAATTTTCTGCCAAACCGATTCAGAGACTACATTTGGTAACAAACAACTTCCTTTATTAGAGAGAAAGAAAGAGAGAGAGAGAGAGAGAGTTTACATTGCTAACAATTGCAGGACGCCAAATTGCCTCGCAATTCGACATTTGAGTTTCGCAGGTTAATGCATGCGCATGTATGGAATTGTATGATGTAATTTGCTGTTTGTCATTTCTTTTTGAGCTACCTTGGTGTTTGCTCGTGTTGTTGGTGTTAATTTTTAATTCTACATTTTTCAGAAAGTAAAAAAATTTGTAAATCATAAAAGAAATCACTAAAACTGCTTAACCTTTAGCATTAAAGTCCGAAAAAAGCACAATAAGCAGTGAAGAATAACATTTAATGAGACAAAAACATTTTCGGTATTGGTACTACCATCATCAGTTGTATATAAAAAAATATAATGAATTAGAACAGAACAGAGGAATTCTTTTAAATTTAAAATTAACAATCTAAAAATAGAACATGAAAACATAATTAAAATTTTAAAATTAACATAAACATACAAAATAAACAACAAAAGAATTCCTCTCTACCGCTCGAAGATGTTGTTACTATTCTAGACGATATCTTGATACCAGATTTTGCTTCTGAACTCTTATGTAAAGGCCCTGACTGTGCACTCTTTGAAGCACTTAATATACTACAAGATATACCGGTTTTTGAAAAGCTAGTTGAACCTTTAGATGATTTAGATGCTGAAAAGCTTAGATGGTCTTTTATTAACGAACTCAGTAGAAAGAACACCTATTGCAAAATATGTATAAAAAATAATATAAGTCAGTAAAATAATAATGATTATAATATGTTTCTTTTATTTATTTTTCCATACATTTTGTAAAAAATTTATCATATGCCAAAAATGAGCTTAATTGTAAAATATTTCATATATTTGTCAATAATACAAATATAGAAAACTTGTTTGTAATTATTCTGTTTAATCTGTAAGTTAATTTTTTTTTGAAATGTAATGATTGTATTTCAAAAAGTTTTCAGCATTTATCAAAAAAATTACATTTCTGCTTAAAGTAGCCAACAGGCAGATGTCATAAATAAAATATATTATATGGAGTGTTTATTTTGAAAGTGGTGTAAGTCCATTTTTTTAAAAAACTGAAATTTTACATTAATTTAGTGTAAACTTTTTATTTATGTAACATCTCATTGTTTTAAAAAAATGGACTTGCACTACTTTCAAAATAAATGGTTCATATTATTCCTTGCTGTATTATCTGCAAACATATTTATTCATTTGGAACTGATACATACAAAAAATATTGAAATTGACATATACAGTATTGTATTTGTTGAATTTATGTGTTTCATATGTATAAAAATTGAAAATTCAAGATTTATAAGTGAGAGAATATCTACAACTATAATAATGAATATATATATATGATATAATTTAAATACTTACTGAATATATACAAGTTTCAGTAATACTTGGTTTTTCATATTCTAATTCAGGAAAATGTTGTTTAATATACATGCACAATTTGTCTAAATATATCTCTTTTGTTCCTGTCAATTCTCTTTCATTTAAATTACAGTCATCACCTCCATGTGCACATATCTATAAATAAAGCAATTAATGATTATTTTTGTTTGATTTAATTTAAAAAAATTACGGTTGACCTCATAAGGAGTATGGAAAATCCAGTATCCACATTCCTGATGGTGTCAACTGGAAAGGCTGAACAATGTGACTGATGAGAAAAAGTTACTTCATTAGTATGGTTAAAGTGTCATATGCCCAATGAATTTTTTTTGTTTTTCTTCCCCTAAAAATCATAAATTATTTATTTTTTACTAATTAGTATGTTATGTTTTCAGATCATGACAATTTTAATTCAAGATTTTTTGTCTTTGAGAAAATACATTTTTCCAAAACATATTCTAAAAATTCATCAGAAAAAATAGGCCTATTAATATGATTATACAAAGTTAAATTTACATTGCAAGTTCAAAATCTAATTAAATCTTTAAATAGAAACTATGAAATTTATTTTTATGAAATAAGATTTAATCATGGTATCACTAAAAAAATTTAGGAATAATTAATCAAGATTCAATTTTATTATTATAAAAACAATAAACAAAAGCTACACCAGTCTAATCTAACATTTTCTCCTCATTGTAAATATAACTTATTTTAATTGTTTTTGTAATAACAAAAACCTTAGGTCACCATTATATCATAACAACAAGAAATAATTCAGAAGTTATAAAAGTTTCTTTACTTTTTGATTTTCTCTTGTATAAATCTAAAAATATGCATTTATTTCTGCTAATAAAGTTGGTATTTCACTCTTCTCATAAATACTAGAAGAAACATTCAGAGAAGAATCAAATAGTAAATTTTATTACATAATTGAGAGAATAGAAAAATTATCATCAATCATGTAAGGGCCCCTAAGCAGATGATTTTAAAATATCACTTAAACATTCTGTATCAATGGTTTAAAAAAATACAATCTAAAGAATTAGATGCATTCAAAGTAAATTGTGATTTATATTAAAATAATTTACAATTTACTTTGAATGCATCCAATAATTCTGAAACTATGATGATCAATGGTATTACAAGTGTTTCTCTACAAACATAATGCATTTGTAAGTTTAATCCTTGATTCAAAATATATTTCTCATCTTTGTCTTTCATTCTTTGAATAATGAAGAACCTGTAAGAAGAGTATAGAAAACTATAAAGAAAGATGAAAAGTGTGATAGACCACTAGAGAAAAAGAGAGAGTATCCTTTAATCATATTGCTTCTTATAGCATATAACTAAGACAGTAGGTGAATTCTATCCTTTTCTCATAGGAAAAGCTTCTAATTAACAGATCTATCTTTTTCAGCATTATAAATGCCATCTGCATGAAATTTGAAGTTGAGAAGTTGTTGATTTCTATTTTTCAGCACTTAAAACATCAATATGGACATCATATGGTTTCTTAAATTTAATATCATACCTATATATCCATCAAAAAAGTATGCCATTCCATTTTTAAAATATTTAAATATTTCTGTACCAGTTGTTAAATAGTATATTAATTAATTAATTTTTATATTAGTAATTTATAATACTGAATTTGAAAAAACTAAACTGTATTGTCACTGTTTATGTATAAACTTAGTAGGATGATTGAAGTGCATATTCTTTGAGAGAATCACTAGGTTATCATAGGTTGAATTACATAGTCACTAGGTTGAATTACATAGTCATTATGTTTCTAAATAGTTTAATTTTAACTTCAGTTTTATTGTTAATGGTTTTAATTCTTTTATAAAACAGTAAAAAATGATCATATATATTAACAGTCAAACGTGGTTGGCTGCTGGCTGACTGCTGGCAGGATGTCTTTTTTTTGGTCGAACCACTATACCGATTTCTATAAATATGGTATCGTTAGAAAGGTCAATTTTTGGATGTCTGTGACAATCAAAATTATTTGTCGTTATTAATAATTTAAAAATTAAGAAATAAAAATTGTAGTTTATATTATTACCAATAGATGGCGCTAAGTGTTAGCAGTGTACAAGAATCCGAATAAGAAAGAACGGAACGTTTACATAAGAAAAGAATTTCAGAGCAACAACATAGACTGCAAGAATCTGAACAAGAAAGGACAGAACGTTTGCACAAGGAAAGAATTTTAGAACAACCATATTATTATATATAGAAAGTCGAAAATAATATTTCGGTCAAACCACTATACCGATTTCTATGAATATGGTATTGTTAGAAAGGTCTAATTTGGTTAAAATGGTTGTTATTAATAATTTAAAAATTAAAGAATAAAAATTAAATTGAAATTATAGAAAATCTGCAGATGGCACTGTAATGTAATAATGGCGACATCGCCATTATTGCATTACAGTGCTATTTTTTGAAAATCTCAGCTGGGCTGCTCATTTATATGAGCAGGTAATTTCTAGTTAATGATTAAGTGTAAGTTAATTTTAATACAGTAGTTTGATATTTATAAACTCAAGAATATGTATCTACCATGGCCAAACTGTGATTCACAAGCTGCACATGGGTCTTTGATACCTTCAGTGAGAATCCATACCATCAATAATCAATTGCTAATATGAAGTTTAAATATTCTTTTTAATATAAAACAAATCTTAATTAAATGAAACTGCAGAACACTCAATAATTCCATCTACAATTCTTTTACTGCACTTGAGTAGGGTTATCAGATCCAGGTCCATCAAAAAGAGTATTTTTGTCTAAAAAAGAATCTTAAAAAGAATACAAAAGTACAAGGCTTAATAAAAAAATCTTAACTTACAGAAAAAAACTTGGATAAAAAAACTCTTTTCCTGTCCAAAGCTAAGTTTATTATTATTGTTTTCTTCTAAGTTTTTAAAGGGGAAGAGACTCAAAATACATTTGAAATAATGCATCATGGCTTAATTTCATTTAAAATTGCAACAAATAAAAGATTTGTATATATGGATATTCTAAAGCTTGTAAACCATAAACATGTGTTCCAATTCCATCAAAGTCAATAAAAGAAGGAAATTTTCTTTTCATCTGTTGTTTTTCTTTCCAATAGTATACATATACCTTTGGTGTCTTCAAATGTAAAAAAAATTTTTTATTAAAATGATTAACAATCAGTATATAAATTTTAGTCTCAGTTCAAAATTATATACTTTTATGGGTAGTTGAATATTTAAAAATTGTAATATTTGGTTAGTCCATGGTCCTGCACAGATAATAAGTGATGCTGTAAAAAATTTTTTTGATGCTGTTTCTATTTCAATTATTTTTCCTGGTTTGATATTGGTAACTTTGTATAATTCATAAATTTTTCCACCATTTTTTACAAAAAGTTCCTATAAAAATTAAAATAATTTTATTTGGCATAAAAATCTCATGACAAAAATCTAAATTATTAACTTCTTAGTTTCAAAATAATTATTATAAAGATACATGTTTAGTTTACAAACTGCATAACTCTAATATGCTGAATGATAAACAATTTTACATAGCAGTTTTTCTTGCATACACACTACACAGGGACACATCTATTATGAAGGCAGGCAAAGCACTTATATCAGAACTTTGGATATTTGAGGATCCAGGGACTAAAAGAAAAATAAGTCTGAACATATTTTCTGCCTTGAGACCTCTAATAATATAGGCATAATACTGATCCTATTACTTGTATTATTCACTTAAGTCACTTTGTTTAAATCATTTTATTAGTTCTAAAATGACTTAAGCAAGATGAATAACTAATGCAAGGCTATTTCTGGACATAGTACTTATCATATTCAGCAAATTAGAAGTATGGGATAGATAAACTAAACTTGTATTTATGAAATATCTATGTCAATAAAAGAAAATCAGAGTAAATCTGAAATCTTGCACAACAATTATTCAAAATTTATAAAAACATCATTATCATGTCTATACTCTTGTAACAGAGTGGGCAGTACTCAAAAAAGAAGAAAATAAGAGAAAGACAGAGGAAGAACTCAAATACCATCAATCAGATGGCATCTTACATCCCTATATCTATACTCTATATCAGCTTTCTTTACAGTCATTTTATTCATATACATCGACCTTTTATAAATACACTAAAACTTATATTTCTTACTCATCCACTTGTTATTTCCACTCTTTCCTTGGCCTTCCTCTCTTCCACATTTACCTTCCACACACCCAATGTATACTTGCTTTGTTAATTGCTATTCACTCATTCACTCCACATTACTAAACCATCTCAAAGTTGACTGAATTATTGCATCTATCACTCTCCTTTTCACTCTATATTACTTTCATATTTTGTCATTCAAGACACAATTATATCTCATCATTCCAGCTACACCTCTCAAGTATCTCATCTCTACTGCACTCAAATGTTTTCTATGCCTTTCAACCATACCTAGATCCAGTAGTGGATTTTGCCTTAAGGGGGCCGAAGATGTGAGAGATTTTTTGGGGTCCTATTATAATAAATCTTTTTTTTAGAGAATCAATTTTTTTGTTTTTATAAAAATAGAAGTATTTAACAAAATCAAATTTTGTTACATTGTTTACCTAAGTATGAATCATATTCACGGTATTCATAGTCTGTTATAAAACTATTGGGTTAATTGTATGGGTATTCTTGGATTCAAAAATTGTGTTAGTGTATAAATCTTATTAAAAATCATATCAAAAAATTAAATATATATTACTATTATAAAATAACGACCCCTGGGTTGTGGGGTCTGAGGCGGCTGCCTCCACCGCCTATGCGAAAGACCACTACTCCTAGATCTCAATTTTATACATCAATATTGATATTAGAACACTTTGATATATAGCCATCCTAGCATTCTTTGACAAATTCTCATTCTTCACATATCTTCCAAGCGCATCTAAAACTTTTAATCCAGCATTTGTTCTTCTTGTAATTTCATCATCAATGTGGCCCTCCCTCTCAAACATACCTCCTAAATATACAAACTCATTCACTTGCTGCAGATTCACCAATTCAATTCAACCTCATATCTTATACATTCTTTGTCCATCTCAAACAAGAGTACTTTCATCTCTGCATTTATTTTCAACTGTTTTCTGTGCCTTGCTTCATTCAATTATGTAACAAGCATCCTAAAACCTCATTCACTCTCAGAGAGGAGAACAGTGTCATCAATATCTAACAGACAACACACATACCACTTATCTTCACACCTAACTCACTTAGTGCAGTTTTCTTCACACATGTATTTATGTATACATTAAACAACCATGGGAACATCAAATACCTTTATCTCATAACCTTTTCTTCATTGATTTGCTCATCATGCTCATCTTCATTTCTTACCATTATTCTTTTCTCATCCACTCTCTCTTTACTCTCTTTCACTATCTTTGTACACTTTTACATTTCTTATACTCCTCTGCCTTCACATTTCCATTTAGCATTCCCAAATATGCTTTCTTCTCAGCTATTGCATGTGCCACCTCATCATTCCACTATGCATCATTATTCTTTCTACCTATTTTCACTTTTTTGCAACACACACAACACATTTCCACATATCCATAAAATGTATCCTCCATGCTGCATATATTCTCATCAATTCAGCCCAGCTTTTTGCACACTTTTTTCTCATATATCTCTCATTTCACATGTAGATCCTCCACTTTCACTTGCATCCATACTTCTTTTGTCCTCCTTAAATTTCTCCATCCTTTCAATAAATTCATCCTAGATATCACCAGATAGTAATCTGAGCTTATCGCTGCACCTCTCACCACTTTTATGTCTCTAACCTTCTGTCTCAATTTTTCATCACACACAATCAAATCAGTCATATTCCTCTGATCTCTCTCATGATTCTTCCAGACGTACTGATGGACGGCCTTGTGCCTAAACAAGATGTTTGAGACAAACAACCCTCTTTCAGCACAAACCTCGATAGTCACTCCCCATTGTCATTCAATCTAGGATCACCATATTTCCCAACTAATCCTTCTACTCTATTTCTCTCAAACTAACTCTACTATTCAAATTTCCAGCCACAATCACTCATTCAATTCCATGACTTTCATTTATTGCATCATAAGTCACAAACCAGAATTTATCTTTTTCATTATAACTCATATTATCTACAGAAATAGTGATTGTGCTCAAGATTCACAAAAAAAATTTCAATCCCAATTCTCAAGAAAAATTCTTAGAAATTTCTGGAATTAAAAAAAATTCTGCAAATTTGTACCCTAAAAATTTCATAGTGATACATTACCATAATTATTTTGGTCCTCTTGGCCCTGTGACGTCTTCGAGTCAATAAATTAAGCAAATAAGTTATATGATTTATCTGAATCACATCTACTAACTTTATATTTCAAAAAGAAAATTATCCGAAACTAATCACAAAATAATACTCAAACAGGCATATAAACCTAAAATAATATATAGATCAATAAATTGTACAAAAATCATTCATCCTAAAATAATGTATAGATCAATAAATTGTACAAAAATCATTCATTTTATTGCAATTTTAAAGATTTCTATTATTGTAGACTTATCATGTTATGACATAGGTAGATTTATGATAATGTTTACATAACAAAGCCAAAACAAATATCTGGTTTTTTACCCCATTCAGCAATTCGCCAGAATAATAATTGCATCTAATGATGTCTATGGTAAATAGAGGATATAGTGTAGTGTGATCTGATATCACACTACACTATATCCAGAGGATATGAGTGAATAACTAGCCTTCAATTATTCTCCAAAACTCTCATCTTCACTAAATAGCCAACAATTATAGAGCTCTCTTAGAAAATTATGTTGCCAAATAGGAGGGTCCTAAACTTTTCCTAAGAGGTGTGTCTATTGATCTAGATCAGCGTTTCTCAAACTTTTTTCATTCACGACCCCATTTTTCATTACAAGATTTTTCGCGACCCTATTTTTCATTGCGAGATTTTTCGCGACCCCAGGTATTAAATATGCAATAAAACATACAAATACATAAATCATTTATACACTTATTAAGATGAACACAATCAGCCAACTACATTGAAGATACATATGTTGTCATACGTTAAATATTGGACGTTTGTGAAATTACATATAAACTGAAATTCAAGTATTTGAATTTAATTTTTGCGACCCCAGCATTTCGCTTCACTTGGGGTCGCAACCCATAGTTTGAGAAACGCTGATCTAGATAGTCAAATATGGTGATGTGTAAAAGATAAGAAGTCTTAGGGGCTATGTAAAGCTTATATACGTCTACACGAGTTTGGGCACCAAAATTCCATTTCTGGAATTTTTGTGCCCAAACTTGCCTGGAATACTACTTGGAAACTTCCCTGCTAAACAGGTCCCATTTAGCAGATAAATGAATACACTATGTGTATGGAACCAATCACAAGAAACTGATGCAGAACTGGAGGAAATAACTCCACCAGCTGACGAGTGCCCTTGTCCACACATCCTCCATTCCGAAGTTGAAGCAGCGATCAGAACACTGAAGCAGCGAAAGAGTCCCGGATTTGATGAAATAGCAGCAGAAATGATCAAAGCTGGTGGATCCAAACTAACAGCAAGCCTGCACGAACTCTGTCAAAAGATCTGGCTCGAAGAAAAAATACCAACAAACTGGGGAAAAACCATCCTAATACCCATTCCAAAAAAAGGAAACTTGGCTAGATGCAAAAACTACAGAACTATTTTTTTAATCAGCCACTTGGAGAAAGTTTTCTTGATCATCCTACTGCAAAGACTGCAACACCAACTGGAACCTTACCTGGCCGAAGAACAAGCAGGCTTCCGTAAAGATCGCAGTACAGTGCAACAAATCCTATTGGTCTGACTACTTGCCAAAAAAGCAAAGCGGAAAGGTAAGAAGATCTACAACTGCTTTATTCACTTCCAGAAAGCTTTCGATAGCATAAACCAACAACGAATCTGGGCAGTTCTTGCTTCCTTTGGAGTTGACAGGAAAGTGGTTAAGTTGCTACAAAACATCTATGAGAACACCAGGCTCGCCGTCAAGACCAGAAATGACATGGGGACTTGGTTCAAGATGCTGATCGGCAGCCGCCAAGGAGACCCACTTTCTCCGCTCCTGTTTATCACCTACCTGGAACGCATTATGGACGCGTAACCAAGCTCAACCTCGGAGTCACCATCCAAGGCAGCATCATTAGCAACCTCCGATTCGCTGACAACATCAATCTCATGAATGAAGATCTGCAAGCACTCCAGGATCAAGCAACCACCCTGCAAGCATCTGCCAAAAAGAACAAGCTCCGAATCAACACCAGCAAGATCAAAACGATGGTCTTCGGAGAACGAAACATCGACAACAAATCAAGATCAACAACCAGCCGGTCAAAAATACAGAGCAGTTTGAGTATCTCGGAAGCATCATCACGTGGGACAACAACTGCTCAGTGGAGATTAAAAACAGAATCGCCAAAGCCATTGGAGCCCTGGCATCACTGAAACACACATGGAGGTCCAGCATGATTACCGTCCCAACGAAGCTGCGGATTCTTTCAGTTTGTGTCTTCAGTGTTCTGCTTTACGTGGCCGAAACATGGACACTGAAAGAAAACAATAAGAAGAAACTATTGGCATTTGAGATGTGTTGCTATCACCGCCTACTAAAAATTAGATGCAGGACAAAATCAAGAATGAAGAGATCAGGAACACCTTGAACATTCATACCACCATCATCAACCTGATCCGACAGCGAAAGCTCAGGCTATTTAGGCATATCTGCCGCATGGATAACAACTGGTTAATCAAACATGTAGTTACATCTGTCATGAATGGCAAAAACAAACAAGGCCGGCCCCTGCGAACCTGGATGGACGATATCACCGACTGGTGCAAATGCAGTGCCCAAGAAGCCTTCCACCACACCCAGAACCGGAATCAACAGAAAACAGCAACAAGAACCAATGACTAGCCCCAACGGTTACCTAACCATGGGAAGATGAATGAATGAATGTGTATGGAAAAATTTTTTAATAAAAACTGTCAGTAATTATAAAACAAATGTGATTATTTTTTCAATATTATTGAAATATGATCTATTTTTTAAATATAATTAAAATATTAAATAAAAACAAATATAAAACAGCCTAATGTTATTTATTTTCATTTTGAATGATTTTTTTCTGCCTCATTTTGTTTTTATCCTTATTAAAAACAAGCATGTTTTAAACTAAACATTTATTTATAAATCTTGAAATTCTTGAGAATTTCCGAAAGGAAATCTCAAATCTCGAGAAATAAATTAATTACTATTTTGGGAATTCCCAAATCTCAAGAAAGTAAAAAATTTGTGAACACAGTCACTATACAGGAGCATACATACACAGCTTTGAGAAACACCATCTGTAGTGCCAGCATCATCTTTACCCATATTATTCTGTCATTCACACACTTGTATTCTAACACACAATTTTTTTGTTCTCTCCTGCATTAGCATACCCACACCAACTTCTCACTCATTATTTTTTATCCTAGATTATATTCCTACAATGTCATTTCATTCAGAAATTCTTGTTCATCATCTTTCACTTGTCTATTCACATTTTACATACCCAATTTCCATTCAATCTGCAGTTTCTGTTCTCATTATCCTTTATCCAGTTCAGTTTTAAAACCATGTTTAACAAGTCTGGTTTTCTTTGAGCTTTGAAAATCATAAGAAAAAATTTAATCATGTTGATGATCAGCCAAACAATGATATAATTTGATGGAGGAGTTGCCCCCTCAGGGGCAACTACTTCATCATGCTCTTATCTTCTAACCATTATGACAAAACTGAACTACTAACAGAGCAGAAAGATCACTGGGCCATGCAATCCCCTTATACCTTAAAATGTGGATCCAAAGCAATTAAATATAATTCTATTATCATATATAGTATTTATTACTAACCTGTACAGCAGAAAGTGCTTTATTAGCCAAAATAATTCCTCCAGACTCTTCATAAAATTTTGCAAAATCATTGCCATAAGAAAACTGAGGATATTTTTCTTTCATAGATTTATCATTTATTTCTGTTAAATGATTTCCTGTAAAATTTTTAACATTTTCATAGCATTTTTCAATACTGCTGCTAGGTTTCTTAGCTAATAAAATCATTCCAGTTTGTCTGAAAAAATAAATATAAAATTATTTTTATATTGTCAAATTGTATTGTCATTTTGGTGACAAAATGACAATACAATTCCAAGCACGCGCATGCGCCATCCCTCAAAACCCAACTGTCGAATTGCAAGACATCGAATTGCAAAGTACCACTGTATAATGTAATTTATATCAAAAACAAAATTGAAATTTTATTTGAAGATTTTAATAAGATATTTCTAATCACTATGATTTATATTAACAAATAAATGGAATCATGTCAATTTTATTCCAAAAAATTACTATTTGGCTTTTTAAGATTATGGTAATCCTAAGATTATGGATGGATGACACTCGTTTGCAAAAACAGTTTCAGGCATCTCAAGGAATGAATGGAAACCAATACAATATACTATAGATAGTATTACATATATATATAGCACATACATTTATAGACAGAAATGGGACTAAATATTTTGGCGCCAGATGAAAAAATGCATTCTCCAGTATTACATATATATATAGCACATACTTACATTTATAGACAGAAATGGGACTAAATATTTTGGCGCCAGATGAAAAAATGCATTCTCTAGTAATAGAGAGGATTTATTTTGCTGCCTTTTTTGTGCCCGTTAATACTTTCTGCATAAAATACATTCTTTGTTATCCACAACATAGTTCCGGTTCTAATTATACATGACATTTATTAACACAGTTTTTATATTTTGTGTAAAAAATTCTCAAAAACAAAGATCATTACAAAATTCAATTTGAAATTTCACGATTCACAATGACTATATTTTCACATAGGCATCATCTATCCGTAAGTAAAAATTACACAAGCTAATAAATAAATTCATGAACATTGTTATCTGAATATGCTTTTATGATACGTCATCCAGCATTTTTGGATTCGATTGATTAAATGAATGATATCGTCGAATTTCCATGAGAAAACAACATATATATCTGCGATTTCATAGCCAATCAAAGGCAATCAACGATTCTACTGAAAAATTTCGAGGCCTAAACTGTACAATCAGGGCCGGCGGAAGTGGGAGTGCAGGTTGTGCACTGCACAAGGGCGCTAAACTATAGGGGTGCCAAAAAATGACTGGAAAAAATCCACGACGAATTAACTTTTAAAAATTCATTTTTAAGTAATAATTGATTCAGTCTTAATGTCGATAAGTGAACAGTTTCAACTTTTAGAGAAGCACAATGATACGTTTAAAACAAGAGTGTCAAACTGCGGCCCTCAATGCTCTTAATTAAAGTGAAAATGAAAATAATGTTATGAGATAATAGGAAGTAATTGTCGCTTGGTAGCTGTGTCATAATATGATACACTAGTTTGATTTTAATGAAATATAATTGAATTACTTTTTTTTTCAGTTGGTCTTATAGTACGTATAGATGACATTGATCTTTCAGATCGGTGACACAAACTAAGTGCTTTCTTGCAAAGACAATATTGTTTTGTGTGAAATTTCTTACCAAAAAAACAAAAAGCCATAAATGAGAACCTGTACCATTGGTCTTATAGTACGTACAGATGACATTGATCTTTCAGATCGGTGACACAAACTAAGTGCTTTCTTGCAAAGACAATATTGTTTTGTGTGAAATTTCTTACCAAAAAAACAAAAAGCCATAAATGAGAACCTGTACTGGGCCCGGCCTGGTGATTCCTGTTCTTCACCATCCGGTCCTCCTCCACGGGTGTGGGTGCAGCCCGTGGTTGGAACTGGCCCCTGGGCCCGGCCTGGTGATTCCTGTCCTTCATCATCCGGTCCTCCTCCACGGGTGTGGGTGCAGCCCGTGGTTGGAACTGGCCCCACCCCCTTAATTTATAAAATTTTAATGGGAGCTTTTATTTTTGTATAGAAAATGTGACTTTTAATGCTTAATAGAAAATTAAAGATTGATTAGACAAATACAATGATCAAGTTTTAAACAATTCCTCTTTATAGAACGTGTATAAAGAATGCGCTAAAGGGCTTGTTAAAGATTTGTTGTGTTATTAACTTTTTAAAAAATGTAAGTTGTTATGGATATTTGAATTTATAAAATTTTAATGGGAGCTTTTATTTTTGTACAGAAAATGTGACTTTTAATGCTTAATAGAAAATTAAAGTTGATATACAGAAAATGTGACTTTTAACGCTTAATAGAAAATTAAAGATTGATAGAGGAATTAAGAATTTAAAAAATACAGTAAGACCCTGCTTAACGCTGCCTCATTTAACACTGTTTCAATATAATGTGGTTTTTTTTTCGAATTCTATATTTTTATTAATTCACTTTGGCGTGGTTTTTCAAACGGTTATTCTTATATAAATCAGAAATCGCGGGAATTTGTTGCATTGATACTGCTATGCTGTCTCACAATACAGTGCAGTTCATATTAAAGTCTGCTGTGGTAAAAGTTCATATTTATGATCGGTCATCAATGTTCTTTTACAGTAATAAAAATAACAATTATTCCATTTTAGTTTTAACCTGAATGCTGCCACTTTAACTATAATTCCTCGAAGTTAGAATGTTATTCTTTTAGCAATATTTTTTCATTGTTTATAGCTTACTGTAATCTGATTACTGCTTTTTGTTCTTAAAACTTTTTATTTTCTAATTGCGAATTTTTTCACGAATGATTTATGAATACAAATCGATATTACAATAAAGTTTACTGCAGTCTGATTACTGCTTTTTGTTCTTAAAACTTTTTATTTTCTAATTTTAAAATTTACTGCATTTTGTTCTTAAAACTTTTTATTTTCTAATTTTAAGAATTCATGAATGATTTATTATGAATCTCAAATCGATATTAACAATAAAATGCCTATAATTAATGATGCTTTTTGTTCTTAAAACTTTTTATTTTCTAATTTTAAGAATTTTTTCTGATTACTACTCTTTGTTCTTAAAACTTTTTATTTTCTAATTTTAAGAATTTTTTCAAAATAATTTATGAATACAAATCGATATTAGAATAAAAAATGTCTATAATTAATATAATACAACAGTAATAATACATGTTAGCATTTTTTAAATTTTATTTTGTATGTATATATTTTTATTGTCCTGTTTCACCTATCCTCATTATTTACATGTTAAAATAATCTTGTTTAACGCTGTTTCGTTTAGCACTTTGTTTCCTTGGAACGTATCCCTTGCGTTAAACGGGGTCTTACTGTATGTATAATTAAAAGCAATTACCCTATAATAGTAATTATATATTTTTGTAATATATTTATTTGATTATACAATCTTTTTAATTATCCTATCTATATTTCTGAATCCTTACTCCAAAATGTAATTTAAAAAAAATTTAAATGTGATATGGCCCACAGCAATATTACAGGCTCATTAAATGACCCTTGAATTAAAATGAGTTTGATATGCCTGGTTTAAAGTAATATCGCAAATAAGCATGTTGTCGGATTGGAATGAAAATGAAATTCTACAACAATGCAAAGATTTGCATTTAAAATTAATACAGATACAGATGGTCAATCTCTCTTCGAAAAATTATTCTTTACAAAGTTGTTTGAACAAAAACATGATAGCGAAAGAGGTATTGACTTTTATTTACAATAATAATTTAATGTTGGCCGGATTAGCTGCGTGGAAACGCTTCAGCTTTCCACTCTGGAGGATCCGGATTCGAATCTCTGATCCCACCCCTTGAAAACATTTATCATGGAGTCCAGACCTGGCCTGTTGATCCCAGTCTTCCACAATCCGGCTGACCCCTCTGCAGGAGTGGGCAGCATGTGGAAAGGCTTGTTTCGCCGCATTAGTTAGTATTCTGAAAGAATGGAAACTGGCATCCTCTGTTGACAAAAAATAATGATTTAATTGATTCATTTCCAAATGCAGCTATGTCATTAAGAATTTATTTGTCACTGCCGGTTACAGTTGTTTCTGCAGAAAGTTTTTCTAAATTAAAAATTATAAAGATTTATCAATGAGCCAAGAATGGGTTGTCAGACATGACTAATATCATTGAAAGGTTTGCCAGTGCAAAAGCTAGAAAAGTATAATTATAAATAACATTTTCGAAATTATTATATTTTTTCTTGTAATATTTTACCTTTTTAATAAGTGCTATGAATGCTTTCATTTATTCACCTTTTTCGTTTAATTTTCAGGATGTTATCATTATTTTTAATATAATGAGGGAAGAAGTTGAATATGCTATAAAAGAGAGCCAGAATGGAAAATCTGAAGGAATAAATAATATCCCAATAGAGTTAATCAAACATTTAGGAGAAGTGGGTATGGATAAAATAATAAAGCTCTGTAACAAAATTTATGAGAGTGGAAATTGGCCTGATGACTTCCTAAAGACTGTCCTGATCCCCATTCCCAAAAGAGGAAAACCAACAAAATGTCAAGACTATAGAACTATCAGCCTGTTGTCTCACACTTCAAAGATTCTGCTGAAAATACTAAATCGGAGATTAATAGGGAAACTTGACAGATATATGGGGGAAGAACAGTTCGGATTTAGAAAAGGGAAAGGAACTCGGGATGCCATTGGAACTCTAAGAGTAATATGTGAAAGATTTCTAGAGAAAGGAAGATCTGTAACCGTCTGTTTTGTGGATCTAGAAAAGGCCTTTGATAAAGTAAATTGGGATAAGTTGGTGTACATTCTCAAGAGGAAGGGAGTAGACTGGAGAGATAGGAGGCTAATTGCTAATCTATACAAACAACAAAAGGCCATTGTGAGAATAAAGGGAAATAATAGTGAAGAAATAGAAATCCACAAGGGTGTAAGACAGGGTTGCAATCTTTCACCATTGCTTTTCAACATATATCTAGAAGAGATGATTAATGAACATCTGAATGATACTGAGGGGCTCAGAATTGGAGGTAGGGTAATTAATTGTCTGAGATTTGCAGATGATATGGCACTCTTGGCAGAAAATGATGCCACAATGATAAAACTATTAGGAAACCTAGTAAAAGGATGTCAAGAATTTGGAATGAAGATAAATGTTGACAAGACTAAAGTAATGTGTGTGGGAGGTGAATGGAAAGAGGTGAAGGCAATGATAAATGGTGAAAAAGTTGAACAGGTGGACGAATTTAAATACCTTGGCTCATGGATAGACTCAGAATGCAAGAGCAGCAAGGACATCAAGAGAAGAATAGGAATTGCTAAAGAAGCTTTTAAACGAATGCAAAGAATTCTATGTGGGCCATTAGCCTTGGATATTAGGAAAAGAATGGCCAAATGCTTCATTTGGAGTGTCTTTCTCTATGGAGCAGAGACATGGACCATGAGATCCTTGGACATCAAAAGAATCGAAGCATTTGAGATGTGGGTATGGAGAAGACTAGAAAGAGTAAAATGGACTGAAAAGATGAAAAATGAGGATGTTCTCAAGAAAGTAAAAGAAAAAAGGAGACTACTCAGAGAAATTAAGAAAAGAAAAGCAAATTGGATTGGTCATAGAATCAGGGAAAAGGGTCTTTTTGCAGATGTACTAGAAGGATTAGTTGAAGGAGGGAGAAAAAGAGGAAGGAGAAGAACTAAAATGACAGATGATCTAAAAAAAGGAGAATGCTACCAAGATATGAAGAGAAGAGCCCACGACCGCGAAACCTGGAGAAAGAGATGGTGCTCAAAGGACCTGCTCTAATAGCAGAACACTCAAGAAGAAGATCATTATTTTTGATTCAATGTCCTTCTGCCTTGGTAGGTATATAAATATTTAATACAAAAATCGGATTGTAAAATAATAATATAGTTTCGAAAATTAAATGATTTATTGCAGAGGCAATAAATTATTTAATTTATTGTCAAATCAGTTTCTGCACAAAGGCGCCTCATATATCAGTGCCGGCACTGTCTACAATCGATTCTCCAATTGGAAATCTAACACGTTTCAATATGGCCGAACAGCTATTCAGTTTAACCTTATTCTCCAATCGTTATCCGATTAATAAACAGTGGGGCATTTCGAGTCGTACCATTGGCTGTCCACCATCGATATATGGATCATGGTGTAAATAGATATGGTGTGCCTATGCGCATCGCTTCCCCCCTAGTGATGTTCGTTGTGACGTCGGCTGGTACACAGCAACTATGTATGTCATAGCAGTTAACCACCAAATCTGTAGAAATATCAATTTTTTTTTAATATTGAAAGTAATGTAATTATTTAATATTTTAAATAAATATGCTATTTCTTTGTTTTATTCAAATAAACAATTATTTTAAATTAAAACTAATGATTAAATAGCCCAATCATTTTTTGAGAACGTACGAATATACTGTATAACTAATTTTGAAAAGGAAATTAAATTTTTTCAATTGTTTTATACAAATGATAAAAATATAAATTAAGTTCAATGCAACAGAAATAATAGTCCTATAATTAGAATTTTAAAAAATATAATAGCACTACTTTTAATGTTGGTCATCTAAATACTTCTGTGGAACTGTGTGTGTACAGTTTTTCAAAATTTTAAAGCCATTTTTCCATTTATGACTGCTATTTGATCCTTCGTAATTTTATCATATTTTAACATCTTAATTAAATTTTTACACATATTTCTTAAAAAATGCATAATAAATAAACTTTCCACATTAGTTTTTTTTTTTTCGTTATATTTATCTATACTTCACATTGATATCATTCGATACATAATACCCATAGAAATATTATAAGAGTAGATCTTTTATAATTTAAATAAAATATAAATATTAATAATGTTTTATTTCAAAAGAATTCTACTGATAAAAAGCCATTCCATTTATTACTTCAAATAATTGCTTAATTTAGCTTTCTGAAAGATGAAAAAATAAATCTTAAAGCTTTCTATTTACAATTTAATACTACAAAACAAGATACCGTATTTGTATAAATAAAGAAATACAAAACAAAAAAAAAAAAAAAACAAACTACTGAATTCTTATGAGGTAAAGTAATACTTTATTTGCTAAATTAAAACACTATTAAATTTAATTAGTATTAGCAAATAAGAAAACTACTTTTGCACTAATAGTAAAGTTTATTTCATTTGCTTAAAAAATCTAAATGTGTCATCAAAAATAAAACAGTTCAATAAAAAAGTAGAAACTTAACAAGTGGAATTTTTTATTGCATACTAGATGTAAATTTTATAACTTAGAATTAGTTAACTTATACATTTTTTTGAATTTTTTTCTTCTGCTTTCTAAACTAATTTTATTATAAAGTTCTCTAAGTCTTATGTATGTCCTTGTTCTTATAAGACAAAGTATAACTTATCAATGTTTGTACTTATGTCCTTTTTTACTTCTTCATAAATTCTTTTTATTATTCCGTTTTCTTTACTGAATGTTAAACCATTACCATGGATAGAAATAAATATTTTCTCAACCCTGTCTACTAATTGGATCAATTTTTCGCAGGGATATATTAATTTTCCCTCACCTAGGAAATTGCGCAGATCACCATTTTTATTTAAATTTTCAATTAATTTAGATTCTAATTCGTTAATATGTCAGAATTCACACTTTCAGTGTAGTGCCTGTGTACCAGATGACATCATGCGCACAACGGCTTTATTTAGGACGACGGATGAGCACACCATTTTATTTACACCATGATATGGATGCTGTTCACGAACATAAAGGGATCAAACAGATCGTGCCCGGAGCTCCCATATAAATTTTTCAGAGAGTAAGGGTAGCTATGAAGATGCGTGAGTGAGAAAAGTTTGCCGAGAGCGAGTGAAGACAAAAAACAAGTTTCTCCCAAAATATAATTCTCTCTTTCATAGCTATCGCTAAAACTGTCATGCGTGAACTGTGTTTGCGACTAAACAAAATGGATAGACGTAGACGATTACTTCCAAGAAAAAAATTATTGTTAATAAGGTTATATATTAATGATTTCTCGGTTTCTATGCTCAATTAATCCTGCATCCCAAATTTCGGGATAAGCAAATACACAATTAATTAATTTTTCTTTTAAATGCGATTGTTCTTGTTTATTAAAGGCATCCATGTTGGAAATGAAAAGTGAGGTCGGAAAGACTGCGCAGGCGCTCAATATAGCGAAAAGAATCAAACCGAGTTGGATGTAAATGAGAATTCTCCCTCTCGCTCGCAAGATTTCTCAGCTTTCGCTCGTGCGTAGTTTCACTCTATGAGAGCGATAAAGCCAGAAATCTCTCTCTCGCTGCTAAATTGAAGAATCAAACCGAGTTGGATGTAAACGAGAATTCTCGCTCTCGCTCGCAAGATTTCTCAGCTTTCGCTTGTGCGTAGTTTCACTCTATGAGAGCGATAAAGCCAGAAATCTCTCTCTCGCTGCTAAATTCGCGTCTGCATAGTCGCACCTTTATACCTTGTTTACACTATGCAATATAAAACAGTTCAAGTCGTAGAACTTATTTAATTTCATAAATGTGAACGGAACATGGATAGCAAAACTCACACACTAGTGCATACCGGTTTAGCTAAAAGAGGAAGGTCTAGACCAGCGTTTCCAAAACTTTTTCTATGATTGAAAACTTCACAAATCCTGAAATTTGTAACATCTTGGTAACCAGAACATCTTGGTTATTTTATAGTATAGATAGATAATAATAATTAAATTAGGCAAGTAAGTATAAGAATTAGGACAACAAAACAAACATACATTATTAAATTGTACATAATTACAATTTAATAATGAATGTTTGTTTTGTTTAGCGATTCCAGTTTCAACTTGATACAGCATTTAAAATAATATGAGGCTTATAATAATTTTCATAATTTTTTACGGAACACTTACTGATTTTTGATGAAACAGTTTGAGAAATGCGGGTCTAGACCAAGGCTGTCCAAAAGGCGGCCCGCCAACCCATTTTGTGTGGCCCGTGAGGCTTTCACGATTTGTGATATAATATTACTTTTTAATGTTTTTTCATTTTTATTTATTACTTTTTTAAGAGAATAATAAAAAGAATCCTAAAATTGAATTATATTAACTCAATTAATTAATTTTTCTTAATTATTAGTAATTATTTAACGATCAACAAACTATCAATCACATCACATTTTTATATAACTTGAAAAACAAATAATCGAAATCAGAACAGAACTAGGTAGACTCACTCAATACACAAAAAACAACACATCCGCACACAATCACGTCAATTTTAGTTTTAGCTATTTCAGTTTAAAGTTTTGAATTGTGACTGTATTTTAGTTATTTTTTGGTTTCTAACACACACCATTTCAGTGATTGTGTGACCGTTGTTGTGAAATTCTGTTTTAATTTTATTTTACTGTTTAATTTAATTTAATTTTTTATTTTACCGTGAGTTCGTTGCATTTGTGAAATGAATGAGAAAAAACTTTAAATAGAAAATGAAAATTGAGTATATTAAATAGCGGTGGAAAATGACTTTTTCATACAAAATCACATGGATAAACTGCTTTGTTTAACAAATGTTTTTCTAACTTTTGTGATTTTGGTCGGAAAATAATATCAACATTTGGTAGTACTTATTTGTGTGAAAGTGATTTTCTAACATGAACATATTTAAGAATCGATTTAGAACTTGTCTTAGAGATTCTTCTCTTTCACATATTCAGCGGATAGTTACAACAGGAATGGATGTAAATATCCAGCTCTGGTAAATGCTGTACCCGTCCTCATTTATCACATTAAATAGGTACAAACCACGAACACACTTTGGTGAAGGTGTCGATGTGTGTACAAGCGGGGAATCACTTTATAATCAAAATTTTGACAGAAACACTTTGGTGAAGGTGTCGATATGTGTACAAGCGGGGAATCACTTTATAATCAAAATTTTGACATGAATTTTTTCCTTACCGTATTTAAAATAAAATAGGGATATTTTCATAAATTTCCATATTCTTAAGAATTCATAACGAACGATTTTCCGATGGACTATATTGGCTCGCGGAAACATTGCACGTCCGCCACATTGGTTGATCACGTGATTCAATAATGACGTCTCAGTCATGTGATCATCGCACAGTGGTTTCGGTTTTAAATGTGATATAAAATGTGGATTTACTTTTTTATATCTTTTAGGCGCGGTTTCCACTGTACGATTTCGTCCAGTAGTTTCCAATTTCGGACAGCAAAACGTTTACGTGCTCACATAGGCCGTATAACATATCCGTTACTCAAGGTATATAGAGTCCGTTACTTTTAAAACGTCATGTCGAAGTAGCCAATGTTTAATTTAACACTTTTGGAAGGAAGATACAATCATATAGTGATGAATAGTGGTGGATAATACACGTTTTGTTATTCTAAAACTAAATATTTTATAAAGCAAGAATGAACGCGTGCACAAGACCAATTCGATTAGCTGTACTGTATTCTGTTCCTGAACCTACCATCTTGTGTAAGTTGATAGGTCGGTACAATTATAGATTAGCGCCATACTAATAAAAATCGCACCGATCGATAATTCACGATTAGTATAGAAAAGTTTCCAAAGAACCATACCTCTATCGGTAACCGTTTCGTAGATATAGCGGTT
>AYEL01075542.1:0-10150 GCA_000484575.1 Olivierus martensii
CAGAACTGTGATATAGCAAATTTCATCTGATATGTTCTAAGTGCACCCAAAAAATTTCATAGCGCTATATTAATTATTTTAGACTTCTTTTGGTCCTGCGACATATTCAAACCAAGCTAAAGTCACGTGGTTTAACTAACAGTAAGTCATTTCTACTAATTCTAATTTTATACTTCAAAATGAAAATAATTTACAACTGATCAGAGAATAATACTTAAAACAGGCGTATAAAATTTAAAACAGCACGTAGATCAATAAATTGCACAAAAATCATTCACTTTCTTGAAATTTTAAAGAATTTTATTCTTAAATTTAAACGTCACAATATGATGGCATAAATCTGCCATTATATTGTGACGTTGTCAGATTTATGATGACTTCAACGATTTTAAAATCGTTGGATGACGTATACGAAAATAAAGCCAAAAACTCTCTGGTTTCTAACCCATATAACGTTCGCCAGAGTACCAATGATGTCAATCAGAGACGAGAGTATCAGAAGATATGAATGCATTGTTGGTGGTCATACATTTCCCAAAAATCCTGTCTTCACCAATAATAGGAAGCCATTTTCTGTTGCACACAGCGTGGGAAAAAATCTACCGTGGGAAATATTTATTAACGGTTTTAGCCTCTCGAACCAGTGTCGCTAGATGCGGTTACGAGGCAGCGATATCTAGCGGTACTCTGGCTCGAATTAACATAACGATCTGTATTGCCAGATTAGCGATATTATCGCTAGATTTATCGAATTTTTTCCGATTAAGCGACAAATTTTGCGACCTATGCTAGCGACAAAAATTTTATTTAGCGATTTTTAAAGCGATATTTTAAATTTTATAGTGATGTTCCTAATCTCTAAAATACATTTTGTCTACGTTTTTAAATAATGTTATGTTCATTGTCATGTCACATAAATTAAATGGTCCTCAGAAAGATTTGAGTTTGACACTCCTGCCTTCGCCTATATAGTTTCATAATATTTTTGTCCGATCTACATGATTACACTTTATATGGAACCAAAATTTTCCAAAAGTCATTATTTATTTTTCTATGAAAATTTATGTAAACAAAACCGATAAAACTTGGAATACAATGAAATCGGCAGAACTGTGATATAGCAAATTTCATCTGATATGTTCTAAGTGCACCCTAAAAATTTCATAGCGCTATATTAATTATTTTAGATTTCTTTTGGTCCTGCGACATATTCAAACCAAGCTAATGTCACGTGGTTTAACTAACAGTAAGTCATTTCTACTAATTCTAATTTTATACTTCAAAATGAAAATAATTTACAACTGATCAGAGAATAATACTTAAAACAGGCGTATAAAATTTAAAACAGCACGTAGATCAATAAATTGCACAAAAATCATTCACTTTCTTGAAATTTTAAAGAATTTTATTCTTAAATTTAAACGTCACAATATGATGGCATAAATCTGCCATTATATTGTGACGTTGTCAGATTTATGATGACTTCAACGATTTTAAAATCGTTGGATGACGTATACGAAAATAAAGCCAAAAACTCTCTGGTTTCTAACCCATATAACGTTCGCCAGAGTACCAATGATGTCAATCAGAGACGAGAGTATCAGAAGATATGAATGCATTGTTGGTGGTCATACATTTCCCAAAAATCCTGTCTTCACCAATAATAGGAAGCCATTTTCTGTTGCACACAGCGTGGGAAAAAATCTACCGTGGGAAATATTTATTAACGGTTTTAGCCTCTCGAACCAGTGTCGCTAGATGCGGTTACGAGGCAGCGATATCTAGCGGTACTCTGGCTCGAATTAACATAACGATCTGTATTGCCAGATTAGCGATATTATCGCTAGATTTATCGAATTTTTTCCGATTAAGCGACAAATTTTGCGACTCATAATATTTTGCGACCTATGCTAGCGACAAAAAGTTTATTTAGCGATTTTTAAAGCGATATTTTAAATTTTATAGTGATGTTCCTAATCCATGTTCTAGTGTAGATGCTTATCAGGCTCAATGGAAGCAATTATCCTCTACTAATGAGCGAATTTCGATCTAAAACATGATCTTGTTAGTTTTTGGGCTAGTGTAAGAAAGATTTAAGATGCAAGTACAGTAGTTGCACAATGTTTCTAGATCTTATACAGTTAGCTTTAGGACTTCTGTCATTACCATTTTCTAATGCCACTGTGGAGAGGCTATTCTCAATGATGAATAATGTGAAAAGCAAACTGAGAAATCGTCTTGCTTTGCAAATGACAGAGTCATTAGTCAGAATTCAATATGCCAAAAAATTAAAAGGAATTAATAGTGAGATATTTGAGCCAAATGATTGTATGTTGAAAGCTTTTACAAATGAAATGCATAAAAATGCCAACACTGATATTAAATCATAATGATGATACAGTACATTTTCTGTCAGATGAATTCATTAATACAATAATTGATGAAGCTATTTAGTTAGTTATGTAATTTTCACAATAGCATATTAAATGTTTTTTTTTTAAATATTTGTGTATTGTAAAATTGTACGAAATGAAAATTATATTTAACCCATAATTGGTTACGTAATTTTCCGCCGATCCTCAGTCCATACGGACAATTAATCACGAAATTTATTTAAAATTTGTCAATTTTTATTAATGTAAATCTGTCGAGTGTATAATTAAGGGACATCAAGTGACTAATTTCTAAAAAAAAAAAAAAAAAAAAAAAAAAAAAAAAAAAAAAAAAAAAAAAAAAAAAAAAAAAAAAAAAAAAAAAAAAAAAAAAAAAAAAAAAAAAAAAAAAAAAAAAAAAAAAAAAAAAAAAAAAAAAAACCTTATCAATAATATGTAAACAAACAATAATATCATATTTTTACATTCGTAGATCTTTTCTCGAAATCAAAACAAATATTCTATTTCATTTGTAAATAAAGAGGTAGATATGGACCAACTCATTTGCAAATACTGTAGTGCGTCAGTTGAGAACCAAATGAACAATGGCAATAAACACGAAATTAGTCAAATAAGATATCACAATTTGGATAGTTCTATATTGCATATTATATCAAATTTTATTTTAAATATTATTTTTTATCACGTTATCCAATATGTTTTTTATTATAATATTGTAATAGTTCATACAAGAAGAAATTCTTTTCGAGACTTTTTCTTAATCAGATGTATAATAATCAAATTTTGATGATTTAAAAAAATCCCTCTGTCCTTACAATTAATGATGATATAATAATTTGATTTTTGTCTTATAAAGTGAGTTAAATAAATTTAACCTAGTTACTTTATCTGTTAATTTCATTTTTAATTAGTTATTATTCCTAGAAAGTAATTTTTTAAACTTAAGTAGTATTTACAACTGTTTTTCTTAATTAGAATTTGTAGTAACTTTTCTAAAGACTATAAAAATAATCTATTGATTTATTTAGCGATTTTTTGCTGATATCTAGCAACATAACTAACGATATTTCTACAGAGTATAATAAATTATATTAAAAATAATTTATTGATTTATTTAGCGATTTTTTGCGACTTTTTTGCTGATATCTAGCAACATAACTAACGATATTTCTACAGAGTATAATAAATTATATTATTATACTCTGTGGATATTTCTATCTTATAACAGATTTAATTTTTGATGTGTTCGTTGTCTGGCTAAGCTCCACATCTTTTATACTATGGGTGTAGTAATTTGAATTTGTCTTTACAATGTCCAACATTTTCTATATTGTGAAAGTCACAAACTTTCGATATTGTGCCTTTTAGTTGGGTCAAAAACAATAAATGTTCATGGCCTAACCATTTAGAAAATTCCGATATGCAAAATTTAGTCAAAATGAAGAGAAAAATCGGAGTTTACATGATGTAGAAATTCTGAAAGCAAAGAGTTAGAATTATTGTTTAGTAGAAATGTTTATGTGAATATTTTATTTTCAATATAATTATGTATTAATATCTTTGCTGCATAATACAGTTAGTTATAGAAAATCGTATAATAAATTAAAATCAGATGGAAAATTTGAAGACACCTGCAATGAAGTAGAATCAAATGAAAATAGATTATCAGATACTTCAAATTTCAATGAAATGAGCGACAATGACACATACGCAACTTGAAAGACCCAATAATTGTAAGTTCACCCTATTTTTTGGATTTTATTGATATTTTAATCTATGATAGTTATTATAAAGTTAAGTCACGTCATATTTTTCATTTAAAACCTAATTACATTTTCTGCCAAAAGTTATTCACATATTTTAAAACTGAAAACTGTTCGTTGAATGGTAAGTATTTTATCCATGATTACTTATATGAATTTCATGCAGAAAAACTTTTATAATAGTTATTATAAAGTTAAGTCACGTCATATTTTTCATTTAAAACCTAGTTATATTTTCAGAAAAAGTTATTTACATATTTTAACTGAAAACTATTCGTTGAATGGTAAGTATTTTATCCATGATTACTTATATGAATTTCATGCAGAAAAACTTAAAAATAATTTAACTAATTAATATTTGTAATTGTGTAGAGAAGAAACGTCGCCCATGAGTGGTTGATCTTCGCAATACAGATAGCAGAACAGTTAAAGCTGGAGATTTACAAAGGCAAAATTTAAGTTTGTAATAGACAAATATAAAATTGCTAAATAAATTAATTTATGAAATTTTAATTTACTTTTTCATCTATATAAAAGAAAGGTCGCCCACGAATCGTTGATCTTCCCAATACAGATAGCAGAACAGTTAAAGTTGAAGATTTACAAAGACAAAATTTAAGTTTGTATAGAGAAATATAAAATTGCTAAATAAATTAATTTATGAAATTTTAATTTACTTTTTCATCTATATACAGAATTCCAGCGACGTAACTTAAGAGTTACTAGAAACCATTGAAGCTGAACAGAGAGAAATAAAGATGTTATATCAGACTAGAAGATAAATGCGATCAAGTGTCATTGGCTTCTCTATCTTCACTACACGTGAAGAGCGAATAAGATTTATTAGAATTAAAAACTCATTTACAAAATGATGACGTTAAAAAAATTTGTAAGTGAAATGCAAATTGCATAGGCCCTAAATGTATTAATTTTTAATGTAGTAGTAAAAATATTATAGATGTGAATTATCTTCAGGAATTATGGGTCAAACCGAAGAATACGAAAAAACTGGCATTGTTAGAAACATTATGGCCAGAATAATTTCTAATGAAGTTCGAATGTCGTACACAGGCCGAAAAGGGAAAAAGAAAGTTTAAAGACTTGACTAAACGAAGCAGTTATGAGTAAATAAATTTAATTAAATATTATGTTAATGTAGTGCTAATGTAGAATTTCAATATTGTAATTAATATGATTTCAGAAGCAGTGAGAATGCACGAAGTAGGAACTGATGCAACAGATTCATTTATGTATACAACAACAGGCAATTGGTTGCGATATTCGAAGAACAGACAAGTAAAAAGAACATATCATAAATTAAACATTTTTCATTAACGTTAAGTTCACATTCAAATGTTTAAAAAAATAACATTGATTCAACGTTTGTTTCACATAACGTTGTTTATAGGGAAGCGCGCAACTAAATAAACTAAGAAAATGGCGTCCTCACGAATGTGCTAAGCGTTTTCTTTTTTTTTTTGGACATGTCCCGCATTCCAATATAAAACATTTGGTCACTTTAGTTTAGTAGCTGCTGATAACTTTTAGCAAATAATCCTATTTTCTCAGTAAATACTATATTTGTTTAAATATTAGATGATATTGAGTAAATGGTAATTTTTCACATAAATTTTTATTTCTTATTTAAATTACAAAAAACATAATTTATTTACTAAATTTGTATTTTTATCAAAAATATACAAATACTCAGATAATTAACAGAACTAAACACTTATTTATAATACTTATACAGCAGAAGATCATTTATCGTTGAATATCCAAACAGCGAACAACTGACAATCGATTTTTGAGGATGTTTTTGATTAATTTGTGATCCAAAGATGATAAAAGGCTTTTTTTCATTAATTTGTAATTTTTGTTATTATATTTGCATCAAATAAAAGTTTTCTGATCATATATGTGTGTGTTATTATTATTTATTTTGTATGATAACGCATCAAAACCTCTTTTCAGTTCGTTTTTTTAATATTAGGTTAAGATATCTAATATCCAGAAAATATCGTTTATCCGAAACGGATCTTGTCTGATTATTTTAGATAAAAGATATTTTAGATAAGATTAGAAGATAAATACGAAGATCAAGTGTCTTTGGCTTCTCTACCTTCACTACACGTGAAGATCGAAAAAGATTTATTAAAATTAAAAACTCATTTACAAGATGATGACGTTAAAAAATTTGTAAGTGAAATGCAAATTGCATAGGTCCTAAATATATTCATTTTTAATGTAGTAGTAATAATATAGATGTGAATTATTTTCAGACTAAGCTTATGGGTCAGACCGGAGGACACGAAAAAACTGGCACTGTTAGAAACACTATGACCAGAATTATTTCTAATGAAGTTCGAATGGGGCAAGAAGGGAAAAAGAAAGTTTAAAGACTTGACTAATCTAAACGAAGCAGTTATGAGTAAATAAATTTAATTAAATATTAGTTAACGTAGTGCTATTGTAGAATTTCAATATTATAATTAATATGATTTCAGATGCAGTGAGAATACACGAAGTAGGAAATGTTGCAATAGATTCACTTATGTATGCAACAATAGGCAATTGGTTGCGATATTCGAAGAACAGAGCGAGTAAAAAGAACATATTATAAGTTAAACATTTTTCATTATAATAAACATTTAATGTTAACCCCATTAAAATTATATATGCATGCAAACACACAGTTTGTTAAAAATAAAAATAAAAAATTTAAATTGAGTGTGACGAATTATTATTAAAAATAAATTATTTTAAATTAACTTTTAAATGAAGGGACGATGGTGTACTATATTTTAATAATGTTCAAAACTAACGTTAGGCCAACATTGATTAAAATGACAATTAAACATTTACTTAATATTATTACACAACGTTAAATTCACATTCAAATGTTAAAAAATTACATTCAATGTTTGTTTCACGTAACCTTGTTTATATGGATGTTATTTGAATGAAGGAACGATATGAATATTACGTTTTAACAATATTCAAAACTAATGTTTAATCAACATTGATAAAAAATGACATTTAAACATCATAACGTTGGATAGAAACGTTAAGTTCACCTTCAAATGTTGAAAAAATAACATTGATTCAACGTTTGTTTTACGTAACCTTGTTTATAGGGATATAGACTGTTGAAAGAAATACTGTAATTTGAACTATAAAAGCATTAACTGAGAGTAAATTAAATATTATAATTTTTTTTAAAGATTTTTATTGAAGATTTAAATAATTTTAGACTCATTATTTTCAGAAAATTTATAACAAATAGTACATTTAAAATTTTTCAAATTAAATCCGTTTTTTATCGAGTTGTTTAGTTGATTGATATTAAAAATTAATCAAAATAATACAAAATTTCGTTTTAATCGATTTCGAAATTAGAAAGTAAAAGAGCAAAATTGTTAAAAAAAATTCCGTGTTATTCTTATCATATTTTTATTTTCGGTTTAGATTTGTAAATTATTGATAACAACACGCGAAAAATTTCCTATAAAATATTATATTTAATCCAACCTTGTTCAATTTTTTCCACATTTAATGCATAATATTGTACAATTTTCTCAAATTACGAACAGCCACATCTTTTCAAAAAATTGATCATCATTACAATTTAATTTATTAGAGTTGATTATCGGTAATTAAAGGCCTTTATAATCATCTCAGCTATTTTATAAATTTAAGTATGACGCTCGTTTTTATCTTAATTAATTTAAAAAAATCGGAATCATTAATTTACGGTAGTAGAGCTCATATAAATGAAACGGTGACAATAAAGCATTGTGCGGGTAAGTGAATTAGAAACTGATAAATGTCTACAAGCTTTAATTAATTAAAATACATTATCTTTCTAGTTTTAATCATAAAATTATTAAACTAATTCTCCACCATCGACGGCTCGCGAGTACCGTATATAGAAATTATTGAGAATGGAATCTTTTCTTAAAAATAAGAGATGTTATTAAAGACCTTGAATATTTCATAAAATTGCAATTACTGTAATACATTTCAAACTCAGTTTAAAATAATTATAATTTCGATCTTGATACCTTGTTATGAACGATTATAAGGCATTTATTTTATATATCTTTAACATAATAATGTTAATAAACACGTTCTAATTTCTACATTAAACATTAACCTATCCCACAGAAAAAGTATTATCACTAAATATCAGGAAACGGACGAGTAAATTCGCAGAATTAAATAAAATTTATCCTCAAAGAAACGATGAATGAACGTCGTAAACGTTGATTATATTTATTTGTTAATTAATTACCATTTTAAGCTTTAAAATTATATTCGTATAAATACATAAACGATTTATAAAAATTTTAAATATTATTTTATTAGGAAAACAATTGTCTAAACACAATTAAGGTTTTCTCTGCAGCGTCGGAGGTATGGCATTAGTAACAGGATATAACTATCCAATGACGTTAGATAATAGTAAAGGCAGCCAATAGCGACCCGGGCTAGGAAGATCTTAATACAGTTAGGTGAGTAAAGTAGATATGATGTGATGGGAATGTTGTTAGTTCTAATCGCGAGATTAGAAAATTGAACAATATGGATGAAGTGCTGTGGTGGATGTCAGTGATTGTGCAGTAATGTTATCGATCATAACAAAATTTAATGAATATCCATGAAATTGTCTCTCACGCAGCGAGTTGTCTTCATACTGATTATTTTCGGTGTAGCTGGATATTTTTACTTAACAATTCCTAATGTGGATAAGAAATATTTACAAGTTATCGAAGAATATCCGCCTACTGATTTAAATGTAAGAATTTTTTGTGTCTATTTTTAAACTTCTTTAAATTCGATTTTCTTTTTTTTTCGATAAAAAATGAATAAAATTAGGTAGTTAAGTATATTCTATTATTTTACTGTTGAGGATTGTAAAATATGCGTTTAAAATTAATGGTGTTGGAGAGTTTCTATATTCATCTGCATGCTTAATATGTAAATTATAGTGTTTTTCTAGAGATAAAATGGAAAGGTCTGCTTTAAATTGATCTTCTAGAGCGGTATCGTGCGTGTGCCAACATTCGACTTGACCTATTTTCTTCTCAGACTTTCGGCTGAACAGATTAAAATAAATCGTCACAGAATAAAATTCTCCAAATTAATAACTCACTATTTCTCGACGTAGTGAGTGTATATCTGTGTGTTTATTTAAATATAAAATTCAATTTTCGATTCTAATTATAAAATGATTAAATTATAAGTAAAAATTTCCTTCGAGAAAATAGAATTAAATTAAAAAAAATTGATTTTATAATCCATAAAACAAGATTTTTTTTAGAGTTTCTAGCGAAATAACTTGGAATGTTTCCAAAAGAAAATGTCAATCTGTTCGAATAATTCTGTATCGCAACAAATCTGAAGGTACAGACATCGTCACGCTTAAGCATTAATAATAATCTCGCAAATTTTGCATGATTACGGAATAAGGATGAACGATATCGCTACATAATTGTTATAAGCTTAACATTTCGAAACATCTTTAAAATGTTATCGTAAATTTTAGAGAATGTTTAACATCCTCAAAAATTCTCTTATCGCTTTCCAAGTTCTTTTTCTAAGAATTAAAAACAATTTTTTTTATACATAATATATAAGCGAATACAATATTTTAAATGCAATTATTTTATTTTAATGTCTTTCATTCTAAATATTTACGCACAGTAAACAGAATTAATGCATTTATAGAAACTTTAGTAACGTGACATTTTCATTTATTCACGACATTTGGTAGAGAACACGTGCATATTTCGATTTAGAAAAATAAAAATGCAAAATTTTCGGTTTGCCTTTCATTGTTAAATATTTTATTTCGAAGATAAACACAAGATGTATGCATAAAGTGTTTAAATAATTTATCTAAATACTCAAACTGAAATCATTTGTTCTTGTTTCATGCTCACACAATGCACTTTTACGTAAAAAAAAAAAATATAAGGCTATATATAATAA
>AYEL01075543.1:0-52930 GCA_000484575.1 Olivierus martensii
ATATAGGCTATATATATATATATAATAATTTTTTCCTAATGGTTAAATATAGTATTTTATAAGTGAACGTGACAATGCTATAATTTTTTTTTCTCTTATTATAATCATTAATTTTTTGATACCTATATCAAAAAAACTTCAAATACTTCAACAAAAATTTCGTTAATTAATTTAACAGTAGCCTACATAAAAAATGACTTCATAATACATTAATTACTACCTGTAACAATAGATTAAGAATAATTTAAACTTATTCGAGTGTTAAATATGACTTTTATGATATAATACGATTTTAATGAGGGAAACACGATAGAGGATAGGTAACAATATCGAAATTCTAAATCAAAAATCAAATAATGTAGATAGAAATAATGCATCATCCGAGACAGATCATTACTATAGTATATAATTTGAGTTTTATGGAGAAAAATAAAAGTTAAATAAACATTAGACATGAAATTCTACTTATCAAAAGCCGAATCGATATAACTATATATATATTTATAACTATCGTTACTGTAGTATAAAAGTTTTTTCAACGTTAATTTCGATTTAAAAAAATCACGCAAACTTTAATATTGACTGTATATATGCGTATTATGATAATTTTATTTAAAAAAATTAGATTAGTATATTTTTATTTTCATTACGACACATATTTTGATGTTAAATAAAAAAAATTTTTTTCTTTGGGAAGTGATAGACTATACAAGGCGAAAATCTTAAACACCTTAGCGATTGCTTTGTTAGTATTTTATATACAGTATATATAGCCTGTATATATACATAAAAGCCTGTAACATCTGAATTTTCTTTTGCATTTCTCCTGTGTCGATTTAGGACTTAATTTTTAAAATATTTTATTCGAAGCATCCGAAAATCTATTTTGCTAACAATACACTTACACGAATGTTTGTATATAATGGACTGGTGCCAGAAGGCCATCGAATTTAGAAAAATCATGAGAAAAATAAACAAATTCTGTCAATTTTTAAGCGTGTAACTTAGTTATGAAGTCCCTAGAATAAAAATAAGTTAGCAAATTCGTTCATTGTTTATACGACGTAAACTTTGTTACATTTGTGACTAACATAGTTTAATTAATTTAATAAATAACAGACATTAATTGATAAAATGCTGAATTTCTCTGCTTACATTAAGAACAATGGCATAAAGCATTCGCTATTAAAGTAAGAAGACCAAAAAAGTTTCATTAAACTTCGATTCGGATGTCGATCGATATTCTGTTTTACGTTGTTCTTGCAAGAATGATTTTTTTTAATGGCAATTGCGGTCGATAGAAAGGTTTAATAGAAAAATAATCATGAAAATACTATTGTATTTTTATTATGTGAAAGTTTTTTATGTTTTGAATTGAAATATTGTTTTGGTTAGTGAAGATAAACTGCGTGATGTGAATAAAAACAGTAACCACAGACAGCACTAACTTAACGAAAAAGTTGATACGACAGTTTTAAATTAGAAGCATTTTACTGCAAAAATCTGATAACCATTATTTGCTGTTAGCTTAGTGGGCACGTTTTCGTCCAACTGTGTAAACAAAGTTCGAAACAAATATGATGTTTGAATTCTTAAAATTTATCTATTTCCTGTTTTAGTATAATTTCGAAGTACCCGAAATCGAGAAATTTTCGAGAAATTTAATCTCTTTACGTTTACAGTACAGGCTTCGAATACCATTTTTTCAAGATGCCGATTGGCAGAATTCAGAATACGAGAAATGGCGAACAATCAATTTAAATTTCATTTTAAAGCGCTTATTGGCTAATACTGATAGTGACGCATCAACAACTATTTAATTATGTTCGATCGCTATTATAATAATCAAGAATTTTTTCTTTTTCTGTTTTCATTTGTAGAATTTCGCTTCTATTGTTTGTCTCGAAAGCTAAATATAACTTAATAGCCGAACTAAAATCGATAAAATACAATTTTAGAATGTTTAAATCGAATCAAACGCATTTGTTAAAGAATTCCGTGTGTCAAACCGTTCTAAAAAGTGATTTTGGTTATTTGACAGCGCACTAGGTTAATCTTTAACATACCAACTTCTCAAAAACTTCCTCTTTGGTCATATTTTTTGATAAAAGCTTAATCAGCGTGACAAACAAAAATTATTGAACAAAATCATCTTGTTTTTCTAAGTAGCTCTACTTAAGTACTAAATTTATCCTGGAAAGTGATGTTATTAGCATCAGCCAAATTTTAAATAGTATGCTATGCACAATATGTCACTACGACGATAAAAAAAAAATAAAAGTGGAAATTTAATTTCTCTTTCCACTAAGAAGGGCCTACATATAACACAAAGTTCACGAGTTTACTGATTAAAATTTAGGCAATCTTACTAAACATGTATATAAAATAATTACGCTATACTTTTAAACATACGACTTATCGATAGGACGAAAATGCATGTCCTTAGTGAAATTCGTTAAAACTATTTTGCTATTTTAAAGCCATTACGTGAATTTCAACTATGCACTTTCCTAAAATTACACACACAGCTCGCGACTTAAAATTAGACAAAGTCAAACTTTAAGAACTAACAGTAAGTTATGAAACAGGTAACTTATTTTTTTTTATCTTTTTGATATTAAAGATCTGAAATTTTTAATCATTTTTTTTATATCATACACGATTCACGTTATCTTGAAACTTACTCTTTCTCTGTACAAGTTTAAAGTCATATCGAAAATTCTGTAAACAGTGAGGGGGGGAAAGGGAGTTATAGCAATATTTTTAAATTAATGAAAATGTTGGATTTTTAACGGTTTTTACAGTAAATTTCGTAATATCGAAACTTAAAAATGGTAAAAATTGCTACATATTTGTTTATATTATCGAATGTGATATAATATTAGAATATCGTGTTTAATAAATGAAAAAACTGTCTTTGGGTGATAAACTTTGCAGTATAGTATATGTGCTATACAGTAAATATACTATACTGCAAAGTATCCCATGTACAGTCGAGAACAAAAGTAAATCGCCACTATACCGCGTCGGCGTGAAAAATTACGTCACGACGTCAAATGTGACGGAATCGGCAAAGTAGACATTAATAATGCACAATAATGTCGAATAAACGGGCTTCCATTGTCGAATATATATTTTTAATACTTTCAATCGAATAAATTGAAATAATATATTTATTTAATTTTCGAATTTAAAAATTTTGCAATTATAAATATCTTATTTATAAATGAAATATTTATCGTAACCAAACTTAAATTAGTTTAAACGAAAGAAAAAATAAGTCTACTACGTAACTTGAAAATTCGAAAGAAATTATTTATATTTATACGGATTAGCATTTTATAGACGTAAATTAATAAATTATGTATTTAAAAACTAAAGCAAATAAATATTTAAGAGCGTATTAAAAAATGTAAAGCGACTTTATGAATAAAACTTTCTTTAAATATTTATTATTAGCGAATTTTATTTAACTTATTACAGTCAAACCCCGATAAGACGTCACCATCCGTTCGGCGACCATTTTGGCGGTTAATCAGAATTGGCGATTTATCGAAAACACGTGTAGTATAGAAATGAAAATGAACTCCGAATTTTTCAAATTTAATAAAATACAGTACATTTATATTTACCATTCAAACTTAACATTTCTAAAAAACTCAACCTTTAAAGAAAGCCCTAAAAGAAAAGAATTTAATTCTATCTTTCAAAATAGACTCAATATGATCTATAATAATTTAGAGAACGTTAAACCTCCTATACTAACTAACAAAAGGGCTGGCATATATAAAATACCAATATTTAATAAAGACCTGAATAGACATGAAGTTTACATTGGAAGTACAATCGCTCAATGGAAATTTGAGTTAATGAGCACAGGTATGATATTCAAAATGCAAGGCTTAATACTGTTCTTGGAAAAGCTTTTTATGAATTTAACATACATATTTATTGGGATAGAGCTGAAATCATACAACCTATTAATAATATGTCTGAAATTAGATTAGCAGAGTATAAAACAATAACATAATAAATGCTGTGTAATTAATGATAATCCTCCCGAGATGATTCCATCCTTATGAGATGCATTATAAATATATTATGTTGTCCTTTTTATTTATTTATTTTAACTTTTATTTTATTTGATCTTTTTATGGTATATATTTTAGAAAATTTTTATATATTTGTTCTTTAACTGCTATATTTTATTCTATTTTAAACATTCTTGTATTCAAATTGATACTTGTTCTATTTGTAATTCTTTTGTTGGTTCCTACTAAAGATGGCTTCTTTAAGCTGAAAGATCTTTGGGAAATAAATATATCAATCTTTCGCTTGAACTAGTGCTGTTATATTTTAATTATCTTATAAGAAGAGGAAAGTATTTTGAACTTTATTTGAAGTAAAAGCACAAGTTCTTATTTGTTCCCTTTCACTTATCTCACTTCCACACACTCCATCTCTATTCATATTTCCATTTCCATTCTCATTATCCTTCATCTAATCTAGTTGTAAATCCATGTTTAACAATCTGGTTTTATCATCTTCAAATTTTGAAAATCAGGACAGTAGTTTCATCATGTTGCTGATCAGCCAACAATGATATAGTCTGGTGGAGGGGCTATCCACCAGACAACTCTAAGCACCACTTCATCAGGATCCTAACTTCTCTCCATTATGGTAATGTTGGACTACCAACAGTCCAAACAAATCATCAGTGCACGCAATCCATTTGCCACATAAAGGCATGGATCCAAAGGCAAAATGGCACCATTCTATTAATTTAATTCAATTACTAATTCAATGGTAATATAAACTTAATTCAAATTATTTTTAATTATTAAAATATTTAAATCATGGTTAAATTTAACAATTTAAATTCATTTTAATTAAAAATACCCTGAATTTTGTTTATATAGTATTAAATTATTACTAACCTTTAAATCTCCAATAATCAACTGAAATAATCCACCTAAAGCACTGAAATCCTTTGTTTCCATTTTATATATCAAAAGTTTATAAAATTTACCGCATCTGTTAAATATATAAATTAATAATTATTATAAAATATTATATAAAATATAATAAATGAAACAGTATAAAATCATACAATATAGATAGTTCTTGACTTACAACCAGCTCAAACTTACAATGACAATACATCAATAAATTCCATTATTGGTCAATGCAATTGACTGGGTTCAATTCCCTGACCCAATGGCCTGATAAACTGAAAGCATCCTTTTTGTGTCTGGTTCTTATATTTTTGTGTTCATTAAATTTATTATGATGTAGTAGAATATAGTAATAAATATTGATAATGGGCAATCCATAAATTTTGGGCATTTGACTTCTGACCCTTTCCAGTTTATGATAATGGGGTTCAAAATTCTTGGAACTGAATTCCATCATATGTTGAGGACTGTATATTTTTACTATACAGTAGAACCTGTATAAGATGACCATCTCCCATTCCAATCAAAACTGGTCGTTTATACAGGTTAATTATAATACAGCATGTTTAAATTAAACAAAATGGTTATACTTTAATAAAATCGAAATGCATGTTTTTGTTATAATTTATAACATAATTTATCATTTATTCACAAATACAACATATTTAATTAGTATGGAAAAAACTATCAATAGTGCTTTGTCACATTCCATTTTTATTTTTTATAATTTCTATCGCAAAGCAGTGTTCGATGTCGTTTAATTGAGAATTTCTACCTCAAAGCAGTGTTCGATGTCGTTTAATTAAGACAACAATTTTTTATTATTTTCTATTGTTGATGCCAGTCAGCAAAACAATATTTGATGTCATTTAATTGAGACAACAATTTTTCATTATTTTCTATTCTTGATGATAGTTTAATTCTTCAACATGTTTCTTGCAGAATGTCATTCGCTTAAATTTGGATTTCTGTTGTTCCTCCGTTTAGTCAGAATTTCTTTTTTGAGACAATATTTTGTGGATCTATGTTTTCCCTATGCTAAATTTTTCTGCTAATGCTCATTCAGAAAGACCTTTCTTACTACCTTAAATCATTTTTATTCGCTGTTTTAAATTCAAGGCATTAACCTTTCGTTTAGCCCGTGGTTTAGCCATGTTTCAACATCCAAAGTGCAGTGATAGCATCACACGTGTATGTGATTACATTTGATTAATACGCTTGCGTAGAACACAAAAATCCAGATCCGGTGGCTGATTGTTTTCATTTCTCCTGTTTTCCCTATATCACTTTGCCATAGGCCTTCAAGTTTTGATTTTAATGTTTTTAAAACAAAATTTAATTATCATATCATAGATACAAATCTAAGGAATGTGCATATTAAAAAGACATCGCATTAAAGCAGAAATGACACCATGATTTCGTTATTCCAGCATTCTACGTCATTCTCGTGATGGGGAAAAATTCACACAGTGCAATTTTTTCAGTTGTAGTAGTTTGGCTTAAATAAAATTTAAGTTTAAAAGAAAACAATACTGATATAAGCAATAAAAATAGTCAATTAGTAGTGATGTTAAAAAATTATGATCATCATAGACAATTTCACTTTATGTTTGGTCTATAAAAATGATGGTCATGGTCGCGTTAGGAAGATGGTCATCTTATGGAGAGTCAAATAGCATTATTTCTATGGGAAAAAAATTTAGTTCCCATAAAATCGTGGTCGTGACGTCAGGAGGTCATGAAGTCAGTTTTCACTGCATATGATATTAATACTATATACTATATATAATATTTATACTTATGTATACCTGTATACGTAAGTATAAATATCAATATATGGTATAACCAAACATATATGGTATATAAACCAAACCAAATATATATGGTATAAAAATATATGGTATAACCAAAAAATAAATAAAACTCAAAGCCCTTTAGCAGTCAATTTGACTGCTAAAGGGCTTTGAGTTTTATTTTTAGGTTTGGGTTTTGTGCAGTCTTGTTGAACTTTTGATTTGGTATAAGTTGGAACAAGAATAAAAACAAAGCTCTTAGGCAATAACTTCTTCTTTTGTACTGTACACCCTAACTAAATTAACTGTATCTAAATAAATTTTTTTCTTAATTTTACTACAGCAAAAATGGTTTATAAATTTTTTGATGTATTGCAGTTTCTTGTTTCTTTATTAATAATTTTATTCTATTGATAAAGTTGCTAATCCTAAAAGGCACTGTTATGATATTATATTTCTTAAATAAATCTTAAAATTAATTTTAAAATGAAAAATATTTCACTTTAAAATTAATCAAGAATTATTTATAAATCTTTTACAGCTGGTAACAACCACAGGTATAATTAAAAATAAAAGACAGGCTACTATATATATTAGGAAACATAGATAATAGTTTATTATTAGCATATGGGCAAGTTCAATTAATTTCTTAATTTCAGAATTTATATTATCTCAAAATTCTTTTTGAGATAATATGTTATATGTTTGAATGGAGTATGGTCTTGGAAAAGAATATTCTTTTCCAAGGCCATACTCCATTCAAACATTATTTCCTCAGAAAAATATAAAAAATTTGTGGTATTAGGAGACAAAAAATATTAATTCCATTTTGCAAAGCAGTAAATCATTTTAATTTGAACAAAAATTGTCAATTATTGTGTAGACTGTATGTATACTGAGTATTTAAAATTGAATTCAAGATCAGATATTCAGTCAGATCAGAACTGCATCTGTTAAATATTTATATATTTCATTCATCAGAATGGAATCTTACATTTCTCAACTTTTTGACATAAATTTTAGTTCTCCAATTTACAGCTATTTGAATTGCTGAATTTTTTAAATCAGTATATTTATTTCATTGTTCTTTTATATTTTCATAATCATTTACTAGCAATATTCTTGACATACTAAAATCTATTTTTGGATTTTAAAGATGTTTGATATTTTCCAAAATTTTATGTTTTTTAAAACAACAAAAAACATTTTTTCAAACATTTATTGGAAATTTTATAATGAACTTGCTTCATAAGGCTCAAATTTATCATTTTTAACATTATTATTTTAGAAAAGATTTCATTATACATCATTATATTTATATCTATCTGTTACTAGATAATCATTTCTAAATGATTAGCATATACATAAACAATATACAGTGAAACCCCGCTCGCGCATTCCCGTATCGTACGACTTTCCCGCTTTAAACGTCTATTTTCGGAAGTCCGAGCATTTACATTATATTTATATCTATCTGTTACTAGATAATCATTTCTAAATGATCAGCATATACATAAACAATATACAGTGAAACCCCGCTCGTGCATTCCCGTATCGTACGACTTTCCCGCTTTAAACGTCTATTTTCGGAAGTCCGAGCATTTTCCTATACATGCAATGTAAAACTTTCCCTCTTCCTACGTTTTAATTATATAACTTTTTTATTATGACGTCATCAGAGTTCCCGTTTCGTGCGTTTTCCCGGCTCATTCGACTTTTTAAGCCGGTCCCTGAAAAGTTTCAAAATCGGGGTTTCACTGTATAAATAGTATATTTTACCATTATTTGCATTAATATTTACAGAGAACAAATGTATTTATAAAATATAATAAAATAATTGTAAGATTGTTTAAAAAAATTTATATATTTCCATAAAATCTTTTTGAGTCTTAAATAATGTTTTTCCTTTTATTTCTGTAAAGGATCCTTTAAAGCATGGGTCTGATGAGGCTGCACCATTAATAATATTGTTGTTATACCAGTGAAACCAAAATATAAACAAAATACAATTATATCCAGTTTAACATTTGAATCAGGTTCTTTATTTTTCATTATTATTAATTAAGAATGTTTTAATTTGTTCGCTAGTAATCAATAAATACTTATTATATTTAACTCATCAATGATTTAATTAGAGTAGATTAAAAAATAACTGAAATAATTTTTAAAATAACGACAATGATTTAATTAGATTAAAAAGTAACTAAAATAATGTTTAAAAATAAGAAAAAAGTAATAATTATTTAAAATCTGTAAAAAAATAACTTTAGTCTATAGATTAAAAAGTAACTAATGTTTAAAATAACGAAAAGTAATAATTATTTAAAATCTGTATTGAAAAATAACTTTAGTCTATCAAAGAAAGTTCATCATAAACAAAATCAAAACTCTGAAATTGCATGTTTAACGTCTAGAAATCACATTGCATACATCATTCTAACGGTGTATGACATCATCGTTTGGGTGATCCACTCATTTTAAAATACGATCAAAGATTTGATTGAATACCACAGATTTCTAAACCATAGATAGCTCACTTTCTATTGTTCTCTCCGGACCTTTGTGAAGCTGACCTTGAGCTGACCAGAAGCCACTGAACAAAGGAAACCGCTGGGAACAAAGCCAAAGTCTATGTTCACTGAGTCATTAGTTGAATACATTTCTTGCTATTTGTGATTGCTTTTTTGTTTTTTGAGTTTCTACTGTAATATGAATCTTGGCGGAAAATGATTAGCATAGTTTATTTTAAATAATTAGTTTAGTATTTTAGATAAAAGATGTAATATGAATCTTGGCGGAAAATGATTAGCATAGTTTATTTTAAATAATTAGTTTAGTAGACGGTATAATGAAAAAATAGTTTTGAACTTTATAAATTATAACAATGATACCCACGTTACAAATAATGAAAAATACTCCGATATAAATAGTTTCACGTATCTGAGTTAAGATTATAATTTTGTATATTCATATCATTTTACATTATTCATATTTATATTGCCTAAATCTATTTTATACTCTTTGGAACAGCTTTTTTCTCTTCGGTTTATGTATTAATAAGCAGAGAAAAAATATCAATTTAAACAAAATATAACAAAAGAAAGTTTAAAACAAATTTTTGATAGTAAATAAACCTAGAATGGAACACAATATACCATAAAAATTATGTATATTTAATTAGAATTTCACATAGACTATGAAAATATTTAATGTGAAATTACACATTAAAATATTAAGCCTTAGTCTAATTTATCTTTTTTTATTTTTTTTTTTATTTCCATAAAGTTTTACAAGAATTCACAATTTTATATTTTTAATATTGTTAAAAATCATAAAGTCGAATAATGTTACAAATCTGAATTCGAATTTTAATGTTTTAGAATTTCAATTATAGTTTAACCTTAAAAAAATAATTGCTTTTTTTATTTAACATAAAATAGATGAGACATTTTTATCTTAAATTATCTGTCATCTTATAAAAGTAAATTTAATAAAAGATTTTTCATTAACGTTAATCAGCTATTTACGTGGAAGAACATCTTGAATTTGAAATCATATTTTGCCAATTTTTTTATCCCAATATTCAAATTCGGTCATCAACGTCATCATTCACCAGTTAACACTAATTTGAATCTACCAAGCATATAATTCTACTAGAGCTGACTAATGCATGCTAATTTTTGCCATTATTGCATTCTTTGAAATCAGTCTATTAAATTTGAATCTTCCTAAATCATTTTACTATAAAAAATAATTTCATCTTGATAAAAGTAACTCATATATAGCAATATTTAAAAACGAATACCAATTGACTCAGTCCTTAGACACTATCACATATACAGTAGGCTGGCTATCTATAGCTTGTAACTATTTATTCTTACGTCGTTGAAAGATTTGATGAGCCCTAGACCTTTATAAACAAATAAAATGTATATCGATAACACACAGTATAATATATACAATGAAAGTATACTTTCACCATTGATATTATTATCTAAGTGCAATAATATTTTTATTTTACGCTCCCTCAGGCTGTGCACTGTGCATGTATAGAAAGCGTAGCATTAAAAGGAATGCTGCTAGTTTCTGTTTTGTATATCTATTCTTCTAGGGGAAAAATACTGTAAAGATGATAAAACTATAGAAAATCAAGTGTTATTGAAAATTATTTAGTTTCTACAGAAAAATCATTCTAAAAGTTACCGTTACGTAGAACATTACACAGATAATATTCATTTTGGAAATTCCTCTTTTGATTTCTTAATAAACAATATCTATTTATTTATATTGCATAAATTGTTTTATTGCATTTTTTGTTGAAGATGGTTAGTATTCTTTCTTTTAGTTTTCTTTGAAAAAATGAAGGGAAGTACATATTTTATTATATTTATTTTTTCATAACTGTACAATAGATCACTATTATTTTGTTTTTATGATGGATTTAAATTGCTTTCTTTTATTTAATGGTATTTCATTAATTAATGTTAATAGCAAGTACTATATTTTTCTTTAATCTTTACAGAATAGTAAATTTCTTTTCTTTCTATTTCTTTTAATCTCTCATGATTGTCATTATTGTTAGCTTTATTAATTACTTTCCTGAATAAAATATTTTATCTTCTATAGAATAATTTTTCCATTCAATATCCTGATACTTTTTATTTCTTCTTACATTCATTTCATAATCTTTGTTTTCGGTAATCAAAGAATTTTTTCATGTAGATTTATTATATTACTTTTTCGGAGGAAAATAATTACTGAAATTGTCTGTTTGACATACTAAAATTGTGATTAATGCCTCAGCTATTTGAAGACAAACCTTTTCAAGAGGCACGGCAGTGACTCTAAGCCAAGTACAGTAGTCACTGACTGACTATTATTACCGGAGTCATTACAGCCAAAATTCAACTCGCTGTTACTTTGGTCCTAAGTTAAATATTATTAATCTGACAATTACATTTGAGAAAAGTATTCAATAGGACATAGATTGCTAAATTTGAAGTTTCATATCCAATTAATAATAGAATTAAAGCGGTTTAAAAATTGCAAAAATCGACAAAAAAGCGTCATTTTTCTTCTTCTCCTTCTTCTCCTCCTATGCAGACACCTCTACAGGTCGCATAGTTTAACCGATATTGATGAAATTTGGAATACAGGTGTTTCTTAGTTTCCTTGAGGTCCCCTGAAAATTTGAGCACAATCGGGTCAAAACAAAGGGGGGAAAGGGGGATCCGATTTCTATAAATGGCTTTACATATCGCATTGCTTAACCGATTTTGACCAAATTCAGAATATAGGCATAGCGTAGTTCACTTAAAATCATCTAAAAATTTTGGCCCAATTGGGCTAAAATTAAAAGGTGTAGAAGACGATGATTTTCTTGTCTAGATGTGGTTTTATAGGTCACATCGTTTGACCGATTTCGAAGAAATCTGAGATGTAAATATTAATTATGTTAATTAAGCCATGGTGAAAAATATAGCCCAATAGGGCTAAGAAGAATAAAGTAAGGGTCTTTTCATCACGAACTCTTTTATGGTCATATTATTCAACCGATTTCGACCTAATTTCATATATTTTATGTTTGTTTATTATTTTAGTAAATTTCTGTTAAAATCGTCAATTCGATCAAAATAAAAATAGAGTATATAATGATGTATTAAATATTATTGTTATAATTTTCGCTCAGAAACATGTTTTCATCTAAAAAATAAATGATATCCCATCAAAAACATCTCATATGTAAAAAAATAAGCCAAGTACAGTATTACCGAAACAGGATATTTGTGAAAATTTAGATCGGTTATTTTGGTTGTTGTTGTTATTATTATTTTCTTAAATCGTCAAACAAGTAGTTGCATCTAAATTTGTCGCAATTTAGATGCAACTACTTGTTTGACGATTTAAGAAAATAATAATAACAACAACCAAAATAACCGATCTAAATTTTCACAAATATCCTGTTTCGATAATACTGTACTTGGCTTATTTTTTTACATATGAGATGTTTTTGATGGGATTCAACATTACAGAATGCCACTAAACATTTACAATGAGCTGACAACATTCTTTAATAGGTAGTTGCACGAGTAATGGATTTGCTGAGAGAGGTCAACTTCCTGGGCGTCATGATCATCAAATTTAACCTCTCTCGACTACTTTCTTGAGTTTCGTGAAATATGAGGTTTACTACCTGCAAATGCCTGCAATGCAGAATAACTTCAAAGATTAAAATGCATGATAGCGATTACCAAAATTGGTCATCTCAAATTTGATATTGCGAGTATTGATATGTTCATGACAACAAATGGACACATTTAGCTTTATGAAGCTGAAAAATTATTACTTAAATCATTCCTAACAATGTTGTAAGTTTTTTTTTCGTATGTTACTTTCTTGAAAATAAATTTTGATAATTGCTCATATTATTTATAGATATATGTGTAGTAGTTTATTTTAGACTTTCATTTCAATCAATGTCCAGGTCAATTTTTATTTTTTAAAATACTGTAATGTCGAATAACAAAGAAATCTCAGATTAACTGTATTGTTTGCTCTAATAAAAATAAACAAAGTTAATCTTAAATTTATTAAATATTAATAAATTTTTATTAATATAATAAAAATTTTAAATTTGTAAATATAGTATTATTTAAACTGAATCGACAATATCATTTAAAAGATATCCGATATATTGCAATAATAAAAAAATAAACTCTAAAATAAAGCTATCAAAATTAGCCTTAAAAAGATAAAACAAAACATTTATTAAATAAAACACTTAAGGCAAAGATGAATTTATCTAAAATTTATGCTACACTTAGATGAGATTAAAAAATCGTTTATTTTTACCTATAACTAGTCATTTATATAAATTATTTATAAAATTTATCGTTAAGATTATTCTGATAATATACAATACATCTTAGCTTTTCTATAAAGTTATTAAAATATTAAAAAAAGTGCCCAGCGTTGCCTGGGCATTTTTGATGCACAGTTTTATTCTTACTTATGAGATCTGAATACAAATATTAAGCTTGCTTTGTGTTTTTATGATCATAATTTTGTAATTAATAATCAAAGTTTAAAAATAAAACTTTTATGAATCAGTGACGTGACTATTATTTAAAACTTTTTCCTCGAAAAAGTCATATAACAGATGATAGTCGTTTTGGATTTTAAAACTAAATAAAAATTGACAGCATTTGAAATCTGTATGAAAAAATCTTTAAAACTATGTGCCATTCAATATTCTATGAAAATTTAATTAGACCTATTTGAATAAATCTTACATTATTGATTCGAGATAAAATATTAGAAATAAAAATTTTCTCCATAAATTTTTTGTAATTTTATGGAGAATTTGTATAAGAAAATTCTTAGAACAATATGATATCAAATATATAAATAAATAGAACACAACTTGCTTTTCTTCAAATCTCAAAATCAGCTCTAGAAGCAAATTAATAAATCTGTATGAATTACTTGCTTCTAGAGCTGATTTTCAGATTTTTGATATCAAATATTTTAAAAAAAACATGTTTTAGTCCATCCACAAGTTATTCGTCCAACTGAAAGGAGATCAGCAACTTTTCTTGCAAAACCCGATATAAAAATTCTGAGTAAAAATCTGAAAGATTAATTTTAAATAATTAACTAAGGATAACAAGCAAAATTTTCCCAATTCCTGATCCTATCTTGATAATCAAAATTTGTCAAATTTTCAATGGCGTATTTTTGAGAGTTGTGGATGTAGCAAACCCAAGAGACATTTTGTATTAAAATGTAAAAACTTACATCGGTTTCCTTGACTACGGCAAAGTTTTTGATTGTGTGAGATGGCCAAAACTGTGGACTATACTATCCGAAATGGAAACATCACAACATCTGATCACTTTAATTAGGAATCTGTATGAAAACAGCAAAGCCAAGGTCAGGATCACTAATTATCTCACAACCTTTCAATCTGAGAAAATGTATGGCAGAGATGCATCCTGTGCCCCATTCTTTTAACCTCTATGGCGAATGGATAATCAGGAAAACCATTGAGAACTGGGAAAGCATTCCAATAGGTGGCAGAAAGCTTTGTAACCTATCTTGCGCCAACGATACCACTCTTCCGGCTACAATGAAAATAAACTAAAAATCAATAGAAAAAAAAACAAAAATAATGATTACATACAGATCTAGTAACAGAGTAATTCTGGTCAGATTAATGGCATGCAAATAATTGATAGATTTATTTATCTTAGGTCCCTAATGACGAACATAGGTATAGTTTAGAAGGAACATAGTTTAGAAGAAATCAAAAGAAGAGCAAGGATGGCAAAAACGGTGGTGGCACATTTAACAAGGATTTGGCAAAGTCATGACATACATGTTGAGATAAAGAAACGCCTAATGAAGTCTCGTGTTCTCAGTTTTCATGTATATCTTAAAATGCTGGACACTAAAGAAAACAAATCTATGCAAAATTGACACTTTGAAATGACATGATGGAGAAGAATGTTTAGAATTCCATGGACTGATAGACGAACCAACCAATCCATAATCGATGAATTGGAATTAAAAGACAGGTTAAACATAATAATAATACCTCTTAATAATGAAGTGTTTTGGAAATATTATAAGGAGAGATGGCCTGGAAAAACATATATTACAGGGCAAAGTTACAGGAGGTAGAGGTAAAGAAGAATACCGATAAGATACACCGATACTAGGATAACAAAAAAAAAAACGTCGACGGGGAATCCATGAGGATGGCCGAAATAGGGAATTATGGAGAACATTAATGCATTCCTAGCTACAAAATGATTCACGAGATCATGATACCCGATGCGGGCAACTGACGACAATGATAATATATACAATAGTTTTCTGTAAATTTTTACTACCTAATATTTTGTAATTTTTTAGTTTATTCTAACAATATGTTAATATTTTAGAAACTTATATGAAAAATATACAAATTAAAGCTATTAAATATTGTTTTATACTGACTTTTTAATAGGAAAAAATAATACAAACAACCAAATTGTAACTTATAGTAATTTATTTTATATACATATTTATTTTATTTATTTATTTATTTGTAAACATATATACCCTACAAAAAGAGGTAATTTTGGGTGTCTGATTTGCGCTATTTATATTTTTTTATTGTTCCAAAGTAGAACTTTGAAAAGTATTGTATACTAAAGATATAAAAGTTTGTGCAGTGAACCGAGTTAGTTTTGAAAGTCCTTCAACGGAAAACTATTGAAAAGCGTCACTATCTCTACCTAACAGTAGAGAATGTAGTAGAAAGTTTCGAAATGTAATGACGCACTTCTGAATTTATTTTAATTTAAAATAATATATTTTTTATAGACTAATCTATACTCGAAAGATGTCCTTGCTAAAAAGATATGATTGTCAATTTTCAATTTTTCATACTTTTTATAATACAATAATAGATTAAACCAGATTCATGAATAAAACAATTTTTTTACATATGGATAAATAAAATTAGTTTTTATAATTGCCATTTTCTAGATAATTTACTTTTTTATAATTTTTTTAGATTATTTTAACATTATAAAATACAAATTTAGATATAACATTAATGATATGAATTTTTCTGTTTATCGAACTTTTTAATGCTATTATGAAATGCTTGGTGAAATAGTTATTTTCTTCATGAAAACTGTAAAAGGATTATTTGAATAAATATTTTACAAATGTACTTAATAGACATATGAAAAGCAGACTAGGTTCTATTACAATGAATTGCATGATGGCATAGTCACAGCACACCTTGACGAGTCATGTGGTCGATTTTGAATATCTGTTGACTAACTTTAAAATAAACGTAGATCAGGTGATTGCTTGTAAATGAGGCGCGTGCTTTCGAAAAAGCATGGAAATTTTATAGTAAATCTTATTCAGGAATTGAATGGGTGCGTCTAATATATCCATAGACAAAATCAATAGGGTTGTAGCACTTACAATTATACAAGCAATTCCTATAATTAAAAAGAAACATGGAATTATTTAAAATGCACAAAATTCGACAGATGTAAGATAAATATCGTAATTATCATAATCATTATTAATTGTTTAGAAGTACACTGACGGAAAAAAAAATCCCAACACCAAGAAAGACTTGTGTTAGATAAACAAAGGCGATTTACTTTTGTTCTCGACTGTACAATACTATATAGAAAACATGCCCATCTGCTGTTCTGATCTTCTACTTTGAGTTCTCTGTAAAGCACAATGTACACAGTTTATTATACGTATCCTTAATTGTCGGTACGCAATAAATGATGGAAACGATCTGGTTCTTACCATCTTAAATTTTCTACAATCAAGGTGTGAACCAGCCTTAAAGAGACACGATTAACCGTTAACTCCATCTCTCCCACCCGCTGGTTACAAATGAATCCAGAGAGCTTTTAATACTGTATATACAGTACTGATGAACTTCGGGATGTAAGACACCTTACATGCCCTTGGCGGATTAACGAGGACAAATACAATACCAAAAGGAATATTTGTTTAGACGTTTCTATTGGCGTCTTTTCGGGGTTTGACTGTATTTTATTTTAAACTACCAGGCTTTTTAAAGTTACCTTAAAATAAATTCGAGTATTATCTTTTTGTTTACAAATTTCGAATTATTTTATGATAGCAGAAAGTCGATTTTAAGATAAAATTTTATAGATAAAACGGAATGGAGATAAATGGCAAAAATATATTTCATTCTTCACCGAATTGCGTTTGTCAGAGTCGGAATTATATTATAAAATATCTATCTAAATTCTGACATTATTCTTTTAAACTTTCACCAAACTTCTATTATTTAAAAATCGAATTCTTCTGCGGATGACGGCCATTTTTATAGAAAATACTTTAGTTAATTAATGCAATTCTTCACCAATCATATTTTGAATGGATAGTAATAACTTTTTTTTTATTTTTAACGACAATAAGGACACGAACAGAAGTTGGTCGACTGCCAAATGTCAAAGCTTCCGAATTCGTCGATAAACAAGATACTAAAATGGAGTTTTATACAGTAACGCTCATAAATTTTTAAAGAATAACATTATAAAATAGATAAGAGCAATTTTTTTTTCCTTTTTAAAGATCTACATTAGAATAATGCTTTTGTTTTTCAATATTTACCTCGTGATTATTTAGATACATTAAAATTTGGTGAATGATCGATAACTCGCGCTTTTTAATGCAGATCGTCTCGAATTTGTAATATAAATTCAATTCCAAATAGTTTAAAATTTACACTTTTTAAAGATTTTTTCGTGATTATTATTTAAACTCTTTCGCCCGTATATTCGATAAAATATTTATAATACCCGCGTGTTTATTCATTATTTTTTTCAATAGGAAATAATTAAAATTTGCATATTCATCGAGGTGAATCGGCAAATAATGAAATATGTAAATTAATAATAATTCAGCGCTTTCAGTTAAAGGAAAACTTTTATTCCTTTTCGCATCTAGAGATTATTAATGTTTATTTCCTTATTTTTCATTCTACACTTCTGGTAAAATGACATTTAAGAGAACAAAAACATAATTTTTAGAAAATTAATTGTTTTTTTTTCCCCATAATAACGGATTTTTATGGCGAGAATAATCATTAAAATTGTAATTTTCTATCAGCGCTTTTAATGCTATTTTTTATTTGTTTTATCAATAAATAGTAAGTTTTTAATGGCCATTAGGGCTGGAAAAAATTTCATTTTTATAATTAATCGTTGTAATTTTACACTAAAAACTAATCGGCAAGTTTATCAACTTTAAAATTGCAAATAATAATTTTTTTAAAACTATAATGCGCGTAATAGAGCCGCCATAATTACTATCGAATTTTAAATATCATTTTCTTCTTTTTACCTGTAACCGAATGGCATATTGATCGGAAAAATAACATTTTTGATCAATTATACTAGTATCGTATACATTATTTTATATGTATTGTGCCAAACTGTTGAATAAATATTTTTGCTAAACATAAACGAGTGTGATGATGGATATTCGCTACTTCGCAGTCGATTTCACGCTCTGTGAATTGCACGAAATGCTATTACAATCAAAGTAGCCCACAAATGAAATGCAATAATTGCATAATGGCCGACATCCATCTAATTGCGGGATTAAAGCGAATAATATAATTAGTTGTTTTATCTGGTGTGTACACTATATACGTAAGAAGTAGCATATTGTATAAAAGGCGATTACTTAATTAATACAATATCTGCTTAATAATCTGCTTAATAAACAAATATTTTACATAATTTATTTATTGGATCGTTCCAAAAAAGGTTAAACTTCTGCTTAGAAAATCGATATTACTCGCCCTTCTTACTAAATAATTATGCATTTCACTGGTTACATTTGTTAATTATTCATGGTTATAAGGAAAGTCGTTCGCATTTATGACTAATTCTTACCATAAATCGATACTAAGTTGAATCAGCCACATAAAAGAATGGTTTTTGCTTAGAAAGTATTGCGATAATTGTCTTCTGATTGATAAAAAATCTAGCATAATTTTTTTGTCAACTAATATTTTTCTATATATAATTTAATAAAAGCAGGTACGGGTTATCTACGTGCCTACAAAGAAAGACACTTAGAAATAAATACAAATTTTGAGGGCGCATTCGATGAATTATAAACTGTGGGTGTTGCTGTTAAAGTTCTATTAATATAAATATAGGTGGAGCCGGGTACCCACATTACGCTAATTAAAAATTTATAAAATGTGACAGGTGACTAAATGCAATTTTCTGTAATTTATTTTTATTTTTTTATCTTTCAGGAACTTCAAAAGATCGTCAAAGCGGAGATTCAACAAATAGATTTAACTTTCTTAAAAATATTACAAGATGGCGGAATTCGAGTATTTCTTATCGAACCTCGTCTTCTTTTATATTTTTTAAAAGCGGATGACATAAATATTTTGCAAAAAAGAGAAGTAAGAACGAAACATTTCTACCAGAGCTATAACGTAACCAGTTATGGAATCTTCGAAGACAATTCTGTTAAGATAAACGTAAGAAAGTGCTAGAAAAAGTCAAATATTGCACTTTTTTTGATAATTAATAAAGGCACAGTCTTGTGCAAAATTAAAATAGACATTTTCGACTAATTTTCTTGTTTTTTTTTAATGCGATATCAATTTTAGGATAAAGTGATATCTTCTTTTAAATCTTCGGGATATGATTATTTTAAGGAGAGGTGTTTAGATAGTAGGAAATTCAATGGTGATAGAAGAAAAAACCAGAGTCTTTCAATCATTTCGCATCATTTTTTCATCAAGAATTCCAGAGTTATTCACTTGATTGTACTCTTTATTCGAAATTCATTCTTTTGGAATCCGAAATTAGAAAAAATCCCAGTAGAAGTTTTAGAAATTCTTCAACCTTCTCATCTTAGTTATGGAAATCACGCGTCTGCATTTGAAAAGTGAGTTTCGATTTGATACTTATGTCAAAATATATTTAGATATAGATATATAGAAAAAAAAATTTAAACTGTAATATTCTCAGAAATTTTATTTAAATTCTATCAAATTATACAATGTAATTAATTTTTTTTTTTTTCAAAATTAACACCTAAATCCTATCTTGACAACTTTAGATTATTTTAATTGTGTTCATTGCGCTTTTTGGTGCTTATTAATAATAGAAAAATTATTGTTAATTTTTTATTAATCATATTTATTGCCACATTTTTATGAAACTCCATTAAGAAATTAAATTAAAAAGAGAAAGAGATAACACGAAAATGTTATTCTTTGTCAAAGTACAGTAAATCAGACCACGAGAAACAAACAATAAAATTTAAATATTAATTGTAAAAAGCAAAATTAATCACATAATATTAAAAATAACAGATGTTAAGCGATTAATGAAATTCTAGAACAGCTTCAGTTTCATTTTTATGTTATTTTTTAAAAAATAAAATATTCCTTTACCTCTTTTAAAATATATGTTTACTGTTTACTTTAGTATTCCTATTTCTCTAATTAAATTTACCATAAAATATAAAACATCCGCTTCTTCGTATTTGAAACTATTTTATTACTTTGGCCGATAATACTGTTGACATAACTATTCCGCTTATTCTCGCAATATTAATAAATCCATATTTTCTTCTCAAATATAGACTTAAAACCCATTTTTATTTCGTCAAAAAAGGATGGAAAAATGGAAAAAAAGAAACGCCGTAATCGTTTATAATGAAGTAAATGTGTTCTTGATTATTAGAAAATCGTAAAAAACTGAATAAGCTAAAAACCAAACATTTTTTAACTGTTGGTGTAAAAGTGTTCGTGTTATAAAGTGTCGAATGTGCCACCGAGTTTCACAAATTTGGTTTGATTTGAACCGCAACTACATTAATTACGAAGAAATTATTGTAATTTGAATATTTAACATCGTGTTTCCGGATCGATCGGATCGTAAATACCAGGATTATCACGCGATGAAAAGTAAGAAGAAAGCGTAAATTAACATCCTACGAAAAATTGCCAAAAATAATTTTTGTTTAACTCGATATAACAAAAATAATTTGTTTGATAGTCATTTTTTTTCGCTGAGCTACGATATATTTGACCACTTTAAGCTTAAAATCCTATATTATTATTAACCGAATGATAAATTATATAAGGTGGAGTGGGGTAAGTGCAGAGTGGTTTATGTAACGTTGCACTTTAAACGCAAGATTTTAACCTGTCGTATAAATATTTAATAATGTCGGTACCAATCGCATGGCGCAGCTATTACCGTTTAATTCATCCTTGTAAATTTTAATTTCGCTACAAAATTGTACAGAATGTCAGCTATCCCGAAACGGGAGCGAGAGCGTACGTACAAGTTAAAAAAGCTTTGAATTTAATTATACACGCTAATTGGCCAGAGCAGAATTATGAACAAATCTGCTATAAAATGCTTTTTACCGCATTAAGATAGGTTGATTCGTTTTAGATTTATCCTTTGTTAAACAAACAAGGATTGTTCTCTGAAATGTGAGAGGCGGTATAGTGAAATAAAACAAAAATATAAAATGATGTAAAATACACAAATGATATTTAATATGACAAAACGTTTGTTATCAAATAAAAAATGGTTTATTCGAAAATTTTAATTGATATTTTTGCACTTATCAATCATTCGTACTGCCGTTTCTTTGAAGCCTTGTTACATATACCCACACCCACTGCATACAAGTTACGCATTGAATCCACTCTTTGTTATTAATGTAATACTGGAAATCTTTTACAGATAGAGCATAAATTATTTTCATCTTCTTTGGTGGAAGTTGTTATTGGACTCGATGGTAAAGCAATACATTTCCTTTTGTGCTGTTTTTGTTTGGTCATTCTACACTTTATCTCTAAATTATTGTTATCATAATTGGTAGAAATTGCATTTGATAAGTTTTAAATTTTTCTTTACTCTGCTTTTCTTCAAGCATCTTACGCTTCACCTCTTCTGTCGTCATCACTTCCACTCCGCTTGTAACTTTTTTTATCAAAACATTTGGCGCATTTGTTTTTATGGTGTGCAAAAGATTTTCAAAAGTCTGCGTTTCTTGCCGCATCAGGGAAGAATCAGGTTCTACGTTTGTTGAAGTTTGTATTAGTTTCGCGGGTGATATTTGCTGAATTGCTGAATTTTTTACAGACCGTCATCAAACGCGATGTCTAGTAAACGTTCGGGAGGAATTTCTATAATATTTTTAGGAAGAAATTGTAGTATAATAGGCGAGTGCATAGCAACTTTTATAATAATTGAAGTTATTGGTTCCTGAACTGTTTCAGTAGAATCTTTACGATGTTTTTCTGCTGTTTTTGCCTCCTTCCATTGTTTAAGTGAAGTCGCGCTATACATTGATTCTAAAACATTTCTCGAAAATGGATATATGTCAGCTTTTTGGAAACCCTTCTTAATTACGTCCGTATTCAAATTACTCCAAATTTCTCCAATCATTTTAGAAAATTCTTTTTTCGGGAGTTTCACTTCGATATGTTTTCTTTGCCATTTTACCAACTCCTGATCTCATGATGTTTTCGACGGCTTAAATACACTTATAGCCAAAGGCTGTAGGGCGTGGCTGATATGAGAGGGTAATTTGAGAATTGTTACGTTTTCTCGAGAAGCTATCTCTATCAACCTAATACTTATGTGAGCAGAATGCCCATCGTATATTAAAAAGACAGGGCGGTCAGTGCCAATTGTTTTCAAAAAACTTTTTTGAAAATAATTTTCAAATATCCCTGCCTCCATCCAACCATCGTTAGTTTCCTCATAAGTTGTTCCAGGATAACCAGTGTTTTCTGAGGCATGCCATTGATTCCAAATATATTTACCTTTGAAAAGTATCAGTGGTGGAACTTTATCACCAAAAGCAGAAGCAGCCAATAAAACTGTTATGTTTTTTCCCTTCCAGGAGAACTGACAGTACGAGTGGAAGACACTTTTTTACCGCCAACAACTTTTGTTTTTGACGGATCCGTACAAAAACTAATTTCGTCTAAATTCCAAATTCTTGTTGGTTTATTTTCGAGTTCCAACTCCACAACTGTATTTTCCAACGTTGTGAAATAATTGTCAATTGTAAAGGGATTGCAACCATTTCGACGAGAGATCTCTACGCTTTGCGGTTTTTTAAAGACAAGTTATTTCTCTTTGAGAAACCTAGAAACCAAACTTCGCCAGGAACACACTGTCTTTAAAAGGAGTTTTCATTTTATTGGTCTTAACGAACTGTCCAACAAGCTCTAATACCTCCTTTCTGGACAATCCAAATCCGCATTTTTAAGGCCATCAGCCAGTCGTTTTTCATCTTGGATTGGAATTGCTACTACCAAATGATTTTTGCTTCTACCAAATGATTCTTCTTTTTAAATGGTCCAGTGTTATATTTAAAGGTATACGATATTTTTTGCTGGCTGTGAAAGCATTGATACAGGTCCTGCCTTAATCTCTTCAATAGCTTAAGGTTTCTTTCGAATAATCGCCCCTGTTGGTTTTTCTGACGTAGTTGCGAACCATGTCATATCTACGAAAAAAGGTTAATATCTACCAAATGATTCTTCCTTTTAAATGGTCCAGTATTGTATTTAAAGGTATACGATATTTTTTGCTGGCTGTGAAAGCATTGATACACGTCCTGCCTTAATCTCTTCAATAGCTTTTTCAAAGGTTTCTTTCGAATAATCGCCCCCTGTTGGTTTTTCTGACGTAGTTGCGAACCATGTCATATCTACGAAAAAAGGTTAATAAACAAATTAAATTGTAGAACACGGAACTAGGCTGCTCCAAATTTTATTAAGTATTTTAAGATTTATCAAAATATATAATGATGGTTTGGAAGATTTTCTTTCATTAAAATTTTATGTTTTGGTTTAAATACGTATTTGAATCGAGAAAATAATAATTAACATTCGAGAAGTAGGCAAATAACAGAGTACGATCTGTTGCCACGCTAATTTATTGGCACAGAAATTATTTCTAAATTATATTCCAGTGATGATGAACTAAAATTATAAAAATATTCTCAGTTAAAGTTTAATATAAAATACAAATGAAACGATCAGAAACTTCATAAATAATTATAAAATAACGTTATCATAAAAATTTGTAGAGAATATACTTAGAAAGAATATTTTTTTTTTAATTTCAAATTCATTCTAAACTTTGGAAAAATTTCATTTAAAAATATATTAAATAATAAGTTAGTTAAGATCGATGAACGTTTCTATTATTTGATTTTATGTATAAATTTATTCATTTCAAATTTATTGAAAATGATCTACATCGGTTCGATATTATTGACTTATTCATTTATTTTAAGTTAATATCTCGCGAAATATTGTCCATTCTAAATGAAATTTATGTACATTATTAGTAGAATCGTGTAGAGAACCGTAGGGCCTACCTATTGAAAATAATCGATAATTTGGATCATATGTGCTGGACATCCGCCGTCAAAACGATAAATCGTGTAAATATTATCAAATTTGAAAGAAATCCATGTATATTTTATTGGGATCTGCTAAAAACGATCAGAATCGATTGGCTGTTACCGCGTAATAAGCCAACCGATTTTGTTAATTTTTAGCAAACACCAAAAAAAAGTGTTATTACTAACTTAAGAATTTAATAAAGTATTATACTTTATTAAAGTCTTAAGTAAGACATAATACTTTAATTTAATTTAATCGTCTTTCAAAATTCTCGATTAAACATCAATAAAGTTTGGACTTTTTTTAATTAATTAATTTGTATTATGGGTTTTAACATTAATTTAATGGTTGAAAACATTCTATTATTAACATTATCGTATTAAAAACGTACATAACATTTTATAATTACCTAATACGTCTATATTTATGTATTTCGTCTTAAATTTGTCTCGGAAAGTTGCAGTAATTACAATAATATCCATCGTATTTTCCAGGGCTTCTCAAACTTTTCCACTTGGCGACTCCCCTTTTACCAGAGAAAATATTTCCCCGATCCTGGATATAGAGGTATATAAACTTGGAACACGAATTAAAACATTTGCTAAAATTTCTGCCACCCCCAAATTTAGTTACTGGTATATTCCTATCAATTATGTGCAGTGCAAAATTCTTATGTCAATCTACAGATACTATTGAAGTAATATTTTATCTTTTGCATAATGTGAAATATTAATCTTTTATCACTTTTACATATAGGCCTATATACATTATATATTTTTTTACATTTCTCAAACAGATGGAAGAAATGCGAATGTTCTTATGAACTGAATCCAGTGACTTTTGACTCTTTCTTTAATTGCGAATCACGTTAACTTAATTCCAAATCGAAGTTCATCTCCCAACTCGCTAATAATTCCGTATTGTATAGTCAGAGTTAATAATTACATCGATTTATATAGTAAAATGATCTTCCGTTATATTAACAAGGTTCATTCGTAAGCGTGCAATATATTGTTCGAAATATAATTGATTATTGAATTTTTCCAATTATAGAGATTATTAGCGATTTCGTATTAAATGTCACGAAATCTAATAACAGATTCCTATTAAGACGAATGAGGAAATTTTGATCGAAATTTTTATAAACTTTCGACTCAATTTCACGCTTCGTAGCCAACAATTTAAATAATAATAATTATTTTTTACTAATGGAACGTGCTTTTTTTGTACAAATCGAGCCGAATTAATCTGAATTTTGTCGAGTAACAAAATTTATCTAGTCTTAATTCGGATATCAAACGTTATTTTACTTGTCATTTTTATTCTTCGTGCGACATAATAGCTGAAGTCATTACTCATCTTCATTTTTTTTTATGAGAGTACAAGTACATTTAGCTATCTTACAGATGACCATGATTACGAACATCATTCATATATATGAGCCAAATCTGATTATGTTTAAGAATACTGTATTATACTTATATTTGTCATATGGCTGTCATTTTATACAATAGGTCTACTTATAATATATTTCAATTATTCGAAAGAAAAAGTAGTCGGAATTGTTTTGATTACTGTATTTATGCGATGATATATGAACTTATAATAGTATAATAACGGCCAGTATGAACTTCCATTGTTTACTATATATAAAAATAATATGCCATTTAATATTTTTTTTCCTTTACCTAAGGTTGAAATGCTTTCCATTTTGATATACCGGGTGTTCCTAAAAGATCTGGCCAAATTTAAACCACAGATGCTACTCATCGAGACGAAGTAAAAAATCCATATAAACTTGGATCCAGAAATGTTTTATTTTCGAGTAAAAGCGTATAGTTTAATAGAACTTATTATGACTCACGATGGTTGCAATAAACTGTAGTTTGCCATCAATTGCGACAAAACGAACTGTGCATTAATTGTAACACTCTGTCAGCTACTGGGATAGTTTGTGTATGGCATGATTTGCTCCCTTTTGCGGGATTTACATATACTATTTACGCTTTTACATTGTATGTTATTTCGAAAAAGAAATATTTTTGGACCTATGTTTATATGGTATTTTTGCTTCGCTTTGATAAGTAGCATCTGTGATTTAAATTTGGCTAGATCTTTCAAGAACATCCTGTATAGATAACGCATCTGTTAACTTTAGTAAAATACTAGTCTATAACTTGCTTATTTTTATTGATTTTCTTAATTAAAAATATCATTTAAACAGAAGTACCATGTTTTTTATATTCTATAAAGCGTTATAATTAATTTAGTATTATGAAAATTTTTAATCTGCTCTTTTTATAATATTGTTTATTTAAAAACGTAAGCGAGACGTATAAAAAATTATTTAATTTTCATACTCTATAAAGCGTTATAATTAATTTATTATGAAAATTTTTAATCGGCGCTTTTTATAATATTGTTTATTTAAAAACGTAAGCGAGACGTATAAAAAATTATTTAATTTTTTTAATTTTGGTTAAATAAATATATGCATATACAGTAATTAGAGATTGTTGATTTCTTTCTCTATAACATTATAGAATTAAAGATGATACAATCTTCAAAAATTACAGGAATCGAAACTGTTCATTAATCTTTATATATTAGAAAAAGTAAATATTTATAGCTCACTTGTTTATACGCTTTGTGCCAAAACGAATTTTATCGACAGTCGTACAACTTCTTAACAATAGGATTTAAAAATGTGCTAATTCATCAACAATACCTTTTAGTTTGCGTAATTTTATAAATACTTTTAGCAGCTTACGTGAAGATAGAATTTAGTCAATTTAAATGTTTTTTTACTCAAGTAGGTATTTTTTTAATTTTGGTTAAATAAATATATACATATACAGTAATTAGAGATTGTTGATTGATTTCTTTCTTTCTATAACATTATAGAATTAAAGATGATACAATCTTCAAAAATTACAGGAATCGAAACTGTTCATTTACTTTTTCTAATATATAAAGATTAATATTTATAGCTCACTTGTTTATACGCTTTGTGCCAAAACGAATTTTATCGACAGTCGTACAACTTCTTAACAATAGGATTTAAAAATGTGCTAATTCATCAACAATACCTTTTAGTTTGCGTAATTTTATAAATACTTTTAGCAGCTTACGTGAAGATAGAATTTAGTCAATTTAAATGTTTTTTTACTCAAGTAGGTCTACGTTTTGTTCTTGGGATAGAGAAATTGTAAAAATTAGTTATTAACTCCAACTGAACTGTATTAGATGATCGTTGTAAATTTAATAAATTTTCATAGATCTTTATTAAATATTAAATTGATAAGTAATCAATTAAATAAGAATACCCGATTGTTTCGAAGAAATCGTCCACAAAAAGTAATCGATTTAATACCACTGTTTAAAGGAAAGCGCTGTATTGCGTGAGAGTCTAGTTTTAATACATAAAAAAGAGTTAAACATTAAAAATTTCGCTTTTAAATTGAAAAGTTTAAATTTTATCATTCTTCTTATTATGCATATTTAAATTTTTATAACTTAATGCATTTTTTTTAATTCCACTACCAGCGCAAAGTGAATTGAAACATCAAATGCGTGCGAACAAAATAATTTTCACACATCTGACATTTGTATAACAACATAGAAATCTTTTAATTTTCCTTTCATTTATAAAAGTAAAATCTATGAGAATATTTCTTAATATTTTTCCAATTAAATGCGCATAATTATCATTTCTCTCTTATTAAGAGAATATGAATTTTTTTATTCGTTTCTTTTAATGTTAAAACGCTATTATATCTGTAGATTAGATACCGTTATGGTGCGTAAAAATTGATTAATACGGGATATTATAGATTCTTATATTATTCATCTAACAATTTTAATTAAATTTCACAGATCTGTTACTATTACTTACACGATAGATTTTCAGCAAAAAAATAGATATTAAATGACCATGTTAAATTTGAACCACATTTAAATAGAATAATAATAATTAAACCGATATAAATCACTTCTGCTCTCACATAATATGAATTTTTTGTCACGCGAGAATGATTTAGTGCTTTATTTTTAAGCCGCTGGTGTGCAAACTTTTAACAGTTGCGTACATTTCATTCGTCACTATCACAGTTTAAAAGTGAAAGGTGACATTAGTCGGAGAACTAAATATAGAAGTTTAATTGAGATGTTTTTAATGGGAAACAGGAGATTTGAAATATGTTGCATTATTAAAAAACAATAGCTATAATGTCAAATGGCTGTTAAATGTTTAGAGAATAGACTATACGTAGCCAACATGGCCGCGCTTTTGTTCACGATTTATTGCGTAAATTCGAAAAATAAAAATTTGGCAATAATTAAAAAAGAGATTTTGACATCAAAGTGAATAAGATATTATAGACTACAGTATTGTTAATACGGTATTTCATACTTTTGCATCAGTTTGTCTATCCATCACTTTGACTTGGCCTCGACAAATTTGACGGGATTTATTATTATTGAATAATTATTTCGATTTGGAAAATATCCGTAAAATGAATTTAATCAATAATAGATTTAAATTATAGCTATCGGGAAAATTTAGCGAAAAAAAAACTCAAATTTGTTTTTAACATTTATAAATGGTTTCTCAATTTTTATTTGGAAATACATCTGTTGCTTTTTTAATAATTAATTGCAATTTTAGTTTTCGTTCTTTCGAATAAGGATAAATTAAAAAGAAAGATTGGCTGAATATCAAGAGAAAAGATTACAAATATATTGTATAGTGTAACCTTAAGTTTCTAGCACACGATTTTTCATAAGTTTTTGATCGACTTAACAGACGGAATAAATTATACTTATACAAAATTAGCTCGCCTTGCCTATCTATTTTTGTTATGTATTACGTATTTAAAGTCTGTATACATTATACTGAGAATTTGTCTTTGGTTTTCAGTCAAAAAAAGTAATTACTTAGCGAATTGTTTTGCTAGCGATAGATAGAATTCGATTTCTGTTTAAACATCATTGATTTTGCTTTTGGATCTTTTTCAGAACTGTCAAATTTTGTCAGCAGAACTGCTCATCTCGATGTAGGCCTATATGTGATTTTTTTTTTGTGTGTGTACACATATACACACAAAAAATTTTAAATATTTTTATTTACAATATATTATAAAAATTAAAAATTAACGAATTATTTTAGCATTAAAATGGATAGTATAATATATTGAATAAAAGTAAATTTTAGACGAGAACGAATTATTTTAGCATTAAAATGGATAGTATAATATATTGAATAAAAGTAAATTTTAGGAAAAAATATATATGTTATCAAATTTTCAAAATTTTATTTTTATTGTATTATAACAAATATAAAAAAGAAAACTTTTTTGCTGTTAATTATTAATTAACAGCAATTAAGCTATTAAATATTATCATTAATTATCGATAATAATGTTTACTGATATTTAACGGATAATGAATTAAACGATATTTCTATTTTCGTTATGATCATTTTAAATGTTATGGTATCACGAGTGATGTATTTTTTCTGTAAACAAATTCTTCGTATATAGACTAAAGAATTTTGTTCTTATACACACCTTATAATAAAAATAAATAAATAGTCCTTTCACAGATTTATTTTAAGAATCTTCTAATGATAAAATAATGCTCTATCATCACTATCTGATTATCTTAGTTTCCACTTGGTTAATTGTTCATTTGTAATATCATACATTTTACATATTCTTTCGTTAATATTTTATGTTTTGTTCTCATTATTATCGAAATTTAATCAGAATTCTTCTAATGACGTTTAATCGAGACTAATTTTATTGTTGTATTATCATAGATTTCGAATTTATTTATAATATAAATAAATTCCAAAATTTTATACAAAACTATTTATTAATGGCATTTTTTTACAAGGATATAAAATATTCATAAATTGAAATTAAAAAATTGCTGTGGTGGCAAACTTTGGTGAATCATATTCTAGATATTTAATCCACATAAAACAAATGCTTCGAAGAAATTAAAATAAATTCAGAATTTGTTGTAGAAAAACAATAGAGTGTTAAGCAATATTGTTTGAAAAATTCTGCTTACATGCCGATAAAATAAAAGTAAAATAGATACGCGATATAAAAAGAAAACAATCAATATAAATGAAAATTAAGGTGGACTGATAGTGATGATGAAAAGTACTTCGATCATAAGTGGTTCTCCAACGATCAACCTTGACATTACCGATTTTAATCATCTCGAATAAAGGAAATATGTTAGTTTTTATGATTAAATATACAGAATGATTACTAAAATATTTATTTTAGAAGTGATTACAGTAGAAGTCATAAAAAAGATGATAATTTTAAACATTATTGCTTTCCATTGTATTCTAATAATAATCGACGCTTATACCTATCAACTTTAAATTCCTCGAATAAAAATAAGAAATATATAATAAATAACTGAAAATATATACAGTATCATATATATTTCTAGTTATTTATCGCTGGAAATATTTCACACATTTTTCTTTGGTTACTCGTTATATGAAAATTATAGTTGAAAAAAATGACACAATCAGAAAATTTAACTAAACGAAAAATTCTAATAAAACGTCACTCGGGTGACTCATGGATTTTCTTTAATTTAGCGCTGTTATCGATTCATTAACAATGACGTAAAAGTAAAGAATCGATTGACCGAACGATCCGATTGATAATTCCTCATCCAGCTGGTCTTTTAACAAAAATTCAGTTTTCTGGTAATTCAAAGCGAGCGATAAAATGTTTAATTATAAATTTTTGGAATATATAAACAGCTTAACTTAAACGCATCCCAGATAATGTTGCAAATTAAACTATAAAAATATTTTAACTAAACGTTCGACTTAAATACAGTACTATAGTTACATTTCTATTAAAGTTACAGATTTATGTATTAAAATATGCATTAAAAATATATATTTATATCAATCTTTCAGGTTCCATACGATTCCATCCAATTTTTCTACCGAACAAACCGTCTACGTGCCTTCCGACATAACATATTTCCTATTTGAAATTCCGTCCTCGAATTTTCACGAATGCAATTTTGTAAATGTCGAAGATTACAAATCGAATAATATCAAAGACGATGCCAAATTTAATGCTAAAGTTAACGATTCAATCAAAGCCACGAAACACTTATTAAAACCTTTTTACATGTCGTTCTGGATCGGTAGTGGAACGTTGTTAGGTAAGTAGTTTCCTTATTTTCTTTTACATTTCTTTATATAAACTTTAAAAAAATTATGCTTAATTTTGTATATTTAGGTTGGTATCGTCAGTGCGGCGTTATTCCGTACGTTAGCGATGTGGATTTTGCCGTGTGGATCAGAGATTTTGATACCGAATTTGATCAGTATATCAAGAAACAAGAAATTCTAAAACTAAAATATATATTTGGAGTGGTAAGCTGGTCCTTATCTGAGACATTACGGCATTTTCGTAATTTTTATACTTTTTTGCAGCCCGAAGAAAGTTATCAATACGCATTCACTTTGTCCGGTTTGAGAATTGATCTGTTTTTCACGTATAAAGGACCTCATAATTATTGGTACGGAGGACACACACCCAGCTCAAAACAATATTTTCAGTAAGTTTTATCTTATGTTGTCCTTTAACATCTTAAAATTGTTTCTTAACTAACGATTAATTATTATTTTCAGTTATATTTATCCAAAATTTAACTTATGTTCGGCTGAATTACTGAATCAAAAAGTGCTAATCCCGTGCAATGCCGAAGACGTGGTGGTGGCCGAATATGGCAAAAATTGGAAGGAACCCATTAAATCTTGGAGTTACGATCAATCCGCTTATAATTTAGGTCCGAAAATTCGTTGGCCCGATCATTATAACAATACATTCATCAAATATTGAGAAAATTTTTTCAGTCGGATAGAAAATCAGAATGTCGAATGGATTTGTTCTAATTCATTCTAACTCGTCGTTAAATTAATTTATTTTTAAAATAAGTATAAACATTTTAATATAAAATTTCATTCTAGTCATTATTTAAATTTTATAAAATACTGTATTTGAATTTCAATATTATAAAACATGGCTAAACAAGAGGATTTATTTAAGAGTAAAACTGTAAACTTATATAAATATAGAGCGTCGTGTTAATAATTTATTAATTCTATCTCTCTGTCTCTTTCTAAATAATCTAATATTTTTTTATGAAAATATTATTATAAATCTCTAAACTGATTAAAACATGGCTTTTCTGTCGCTAGTGATGCAACAGACGTGAAAAGATAATATTGGTTGTAAACGTTGGACATATATCTAAACAACATAAACTAGAAACAAGACATTCCACTCTAAAAATATTAAAGAATTTTTTCTAATTGTGTTATTTAGTGAATTACATTTTATGTTATTTATATTTATTTATTGTTACAGGCTATAAAGGAGGATTTTAAAAAAATATGATAAATTGATGTGATTATTTTATGAGATTTAATTTATAGAAATGTAAAAATTGGGATCTTATTGTTACAGGTTATAAAGGAGGATTTTAAAAATTATGATAAATTGATGTGATTATTTTATGAGATTTAATTTATAGAAATGTAAAAATTGGGATTCATTTATTAAATTTCTACCTATTGTAATATTTTTGATCATTTTTATTTTTACAATTTATTATTTTTATCGCATGTTTTACACTTTAAAAGTTTAGACAAAGTCTTACGGATGTTTATAATGAATATAAACGCACCATATTTATTTTTACTATATGTACAGATATTAATTTACCTTCTTTAATCATCTATCATACTTCTAGTAAGACATTTTTCACTTTTCTCAGGCTTTTCCTTCATCTAATTTTTCTCACTTCCTTTTCTTGGGTCAAACCACTGAGTACACTCTTGTATTGTCTTTTATCCCAACTGTTTTATAACGCGGATCGGATCCCTGTCTGGCAAATCCGCGTATAACTGAAAGCGCTGTATATACATTTTAGAATGCCAAATAATACAGATTGAAAGTTTTGACAAACTAATTATATTTATTATCATCATCTGTTTACATATAGTATTTATAAACTAATTTAAGGAAATTTTAATATATGCTATATACTTTATAAAATTTAAAACATATACAGTGGTACCTCGGTTCACGAACACAATCCGTTCCATGACCCTGTTCGTCATCCGAAAAGTTCGTAATCCGAATCAATTTTTCCCATTGCAATTAATGTATACTTTATAAAATTTAAAACATATATTTTAATTCAAAAGTTCTCTTTTAAATTGGATTACTTTGGCTCAATTTTATTTTATATATCTATTTTTTCCATAACAATATTAATACAGTCAAACCTCTTTAAGCCGCCCCTCTATAAACCGCCACCCTCGTTATTTGTTCAAAAGTTCTCTTTTAAATTGGATAACTTTGGCTCAATTTTATTTTATATATATATTTTTTCCATAACAATATTAATACAGTCAAACCTCTTTAAGCAGCCCTCTATAAACCGCCACCCTCGTTATTTGCCTGATGAAAGCCAATAACAAATCTCTTCCTTTATATTAAAACATGAAATTCCCTCTATAAACCGCCACCTCACTAATCGCCAACCGCCACTCATTTCTGGAGGCAAAACCATTTCATTAGATACATGTTTTCTCACATGTTACCATTAACCCTCCATAAACCGCCACCCTCCTTTACCGCCAGAGAGGACCTTCGAACCGATGGTGGCGGTTTAAAGAGGTTTGACTGTACTTTGTTTTGTTTAATTATTTAGTAAAATTTTATTATTGCATTTAATTATACTATATAGTATAATTAAATGTGGAATCATTCTGCCATTAAACTTGACATTTAATGGAATGATTCCACATTTAATTCTTCTTTATTGGATTATTTTAACTCTTTTTTAATTGGATGATATCTTCGTACATTTTAAAATGGAGATGTTCAATATTTTTAGGTTTTCTTTAATGAAAATGAATGATACAGACGCAGGATTGCACTATCGAATATTCAATCCTACCTCGAGTCGTTTTTCAGATTGATAACATATTTTAACGCATATCTTTAATCATTCGAAATAATGGACATGTTGGAAAATCAGGCAATTATGGTAGTCCCTTCAGAAATGATTATTGGTACATTTCAAATGTTTCCGAAATTAATTTCTGAAACCTTTTTATAACGTAATATGCTAATAACAGATTTTTTAAAAACTATCTGTATTTAAGTTGCCAAAGAATCTATCTTTATTTTCAAATTATATATTACTTTTGTCGGAAAATTATTTCATACACAAACTTTTGAATATTCTTATCAGAATACCGGATTTTGTAAAGTATTTATATAATTACTTATATTTACTCGAGAAATCTTTTCTCCTTCGTACATTTTTTTTCTTTTGTAATTTAAAAATTAAAACAAAAAGTATTCCGCATTTTTCTTCCATTTTGATTTTCATCGAACAGTTTAGTCGCTAAGAAATATCGAGGAAATCTCGTTAGAAAATTGTTCGTTGCTTTGATTTCTATAGAAACATTATCCGAATAACGAATCAAAAGATAAAAAAAAAATCAAAAACATCTACCAACGAAATTTTGTGGCAACAGCGACAGACCGAACGGAAATGCAGTGAACAGAAACCAAGAATGTTTTATATAGACTAGAGTTAACTGCTCCATGTTAGAAAAACCAGCACTCAATTGGTTGGCTGTGCTGTGCTTTAGATTGCTTATTTTCGCGAACGTACAATACATTCAATTCTATAGTTAATTGACTTTGTTTTAATGGGATACGTCTGGCCACCAAAACATAGCACAACCAACCAAATTGAATGATCCTTTTTCTAACATTGGGTTACTAACGATTGGGTTGCTAATCTAACGATTGAGCAGTCACTCCAGTTGCAAAAACTGACTATTGAAACCAAATCAGTATAATAATAATCGTGATTTCATGATGCAGAAGTTTGTCAGTGAGATATATATATATATATATACATTGCAAATAACAATGCAATTACCTATAATAAAATATACTGAAAAATAATATTACCCGTTACATAAATAAAATGTATAAAATAACGTATTGTTTACATAATATTTCAACATTTAATAAACAATTATAATTTTATTCTGCAGATTTCTTATAAACTATTTTCATTAATTATGCGTTTCTTGTTTATATAGAAATCTACACATTACAGCAGGGGTGGCCAACCTATGGCGCTTGCGCCAAAAGTGGCACATTGCATAATTAGAAGTGGCGCACTGAACCCCAGAGAAAAATTTTTAAAAATTTCTTATACGATTTATCTATATATAAGTCTGAAATGCCTGTGCACGCCTGTTCACTTATAACGTAAGAACAGCTGAATGGATTTTTATGAAACCACTTTTGTTTGTTAGGAGATTTATGCAGGAAGATTTAAAGGCAAATATTGATTATTAGAAATTAATTTTATATATTGTAATTGGAATAAATTACTTGATATAAAATCCAAGATGGAAGATTAATGCTATTTGAGCAACTTCATTTTGTTAGCTGGGCAATATCATTGGATTACTAAAACGGATATAAGTTTGTATGGCGCATCTTAACTAAAAAATGAAAAAAATTGACTCGTCAACTATGAAAGGTTGGCCACCCCCTGCATTACAGTACTTAACACGTTAAATAATGTGTAGATTTATGACACATTTATTGTTGTTCTTTTTCAGTTTATCTATCACAGATTATAAAATATAATCCTATATTATGATTGGCATAAATAAATAACGATTTTATTATCAATTTAAACAAATGATGATAAAATAAAATATCGTATTTTTTCAGTTTCATCCGGGAAAATATGATATTTTATTTTATTATCGTTTGTTTAAATCGATAATAAAATCGTTTTTATTTATGTCAGTCATAATATAGGATTATATTTTATAATCTGTGATAGATAAACTGAAAAAGAACAACAATAAATGTGTCATAAATCTACACATTATTTAACGTGTTAAGTACTGTAATGTGTAGATTTCTGTGCAAATAAGAAACGCATAATTAATTAAATTGGAGGATGACGCGGCGGCTGTAGCTGTCGTCGTCATCCTTCAATCAAAAATTGATTGGAGAATCACGTGCACAAAAATTATTAACGTTGTTTAATTACTAAATATAATAACTTTAAACAAGCTGTTGAACGTGAAATAAATATTAAAATTACAAATTTTTATGTTAATATGGACATGAATAAATAAAGCGAACAGTAATAAGTGTAAGCTGTTTTATTTTATTGGAGAATGAACGAACATTTTTTGCAGAGTTTTTTTTTTACCTGTCAGTGGCGCTAGTTGTTTTTTAAGTTCGTCTGCAGCCAGCAGAAGGAAGACAATTTTTTTTTTTTTTTTTTTTATTTTTATTTTTTATTTAATTATTAATAAATTAGCCATTTTTTTATATATTGTGTATTAATATATATTAATATATATATAATTAAATATTTATGTTACTGAGTACAAAGTGTCTTATTTAATCCGACTCTGCAGCAACATATTTTCACAATATCAATCTTATAGCTAGGTTCGTACTAATGCGCAGGCGTTTGAGAGGCAGCCTGGCACCTGGTGGGTTCCAAAAATTAAATTTGATAAAAACTTTTTAAGAACTCAAGAATTTTATTTCAAATTTACAATAATATCAAAATCAAATTAAGAAATCTGAATACAATAGATAATATAAATAAAAATCGAAACAATTTTTGCCTTCATTAAACTCAAACTAACAATAAAGTGGGTGATCGGTTAACAAACTGTTTGGATTACGAACACTTTCGCGGAAGATTTTTATGTTCGGATAACGAACACTTCACAGAACAAACTGTGGGACCCGGGTGGTTAACGAACACATGTTCGGATAATGAACACTTCACAGAACAAACTGGAGGACCCATGGACTCGAAATGATAGATCAGCCCGATGGCTGCGTGGTAAAGCTGTGGCTTAACATTCTGGAAAAGATCAGCCAGATGGCTGCGTGGTAAAGCTGTGGCTCACCATTCTTGGTCGGCCTGATGCGTGGTAAAGCTGTGGCTTACCATCCTGGAGGATCCGGGCCCACTCCTCCAATTTATCAGGAGGGGCAAGGGCCCGGCCCGTTGAACTTTATCCTTCAACTATCTGGTTGACCTCATCAGGGGTGTTGGCCAGCCTGTGATGTGCTCTATAAATAGCCACCGCCAGATTAAAAACATCTCACGAGGATATGGTGGCTTAACTAACCTAACGGAATGACAGGCTTAGGTCTGGCGCCAAGCCACGTATTTATTGAGTGCGCCATCTGTGCAACAGGTGATCTGTTATCTATCCATTGCTTTTAAGCTGAATTATCAAAAGTTCCTGATGATCTGTTATCTATCTATCGTTTTTAAGCTGAATTATCAAAAGTTCGAAATATCTATCCATCGCTTTTAAGCTGAATTATCAAAAGTTCGATTTTTATGATCTATTATCTATCTATCGTTTTTAAGCTGAATTATCAAAAGTTCGATTTTTCTTCTATCCATCGCTTTTAAGCTGAATTATCAAAAGTTCGATTTTTCAAGTTATCCATCGCTTTTAAGCTGAATTATCAAAAGTTTGATTTTTCAAGTGATGGATATGTTGTCGTTTTTAAGCTGAATTATCAAAAGTTCGATTTTTCAAGTGTTAAAAGTTTTTAAGCTGAATTATCAAAAGTTCGAATTTTCAAGTGTTAAAAAATACTATTAGAAGGCCATATTCATACAAAGCTCGGACACGTATTCACTCTTTTTTGATGTATTTTCACCATACTTAAGCGGATCAAAATCGGTGGGGGTCAGCTGTGTTCTCCCCTTGTTAGCATATCCATGTGTTTCAAATAAGTCAGCTGTGTCCTCCCCTTGTTAGTAATACTTTTTATTGAATGCATTCTCAATGTGTCCTCCCCTTGTAAGTGTTTTGCAGTGTAAAGAATTTTGTAAAGACCTCTCCCCTTGTTAGTATCTAATAAGAAAGAAAGTGGGATGTAATTAAATAGTCCTTGTTAGTATCAATAAATGTTTTTGTTTTTATTATTTAAATTAGTCGTACAAGTGGATCAAAATCGGTGGGGGGTCAGCTGTGTCCTCCCCTTGTAATTTATTTTGGCCCAATTAAGCGGCTGCCCCAATTAAATGAAGTAATAATAAATTCTAAAATATGTAATTCGTAGGTATATAAATAATAGGTAAAAAATAATTAGATAATGCTTTATTAAAATAGGCACCTAATTATTAGTTTTTTACTGATATCCTCTGACTTTGTCTTCAACACTGGGTCGCTGATATTCATGCCTCATCCGCTAACTATAGAAAACCATTGATCTAATGCTTCTTTGACTTCTGGATCCTTTCCATCATGCTTTCTTTTGGATATTCCCGGAAATTCTTTCTGTAATGCCCATACTCACTCAGTTGATTTTCTTGTAGGATACATGCTATGGTAGATTTTAGTTTATTTCAGCAAGTCTATAATTGCTTGTATTAAATGGTTGGCTTTTAATTTTATCCAACAAAGCAATTTTATATATTAAATGGCTGGCTTTTAATTTTATCCAGCAAAACAATTTTACTTGGAAGTTTAAATCCTTTCTTGATATCATGGCAAAAATTTTAAATAAAATCGACACTATAAATGAATATCGCTAGGTACAGTATATAAGTCATGGTAGACTCTTAACGTAGATGCGCATTTGCCAGACTCACGACAGTAGATAACTGATTCTCATCACACCAATGTTGCCGAATACAGTATTATGTATTATTTATCAATGATATATACTTATAATTTTACTAAAGAATGGATGTTTATATTAGTGCGGCAACAGTGTGTCGATGATATGTATGTAATAGGATATGAAGAAATGACCTGCTGTGTTGTGTTAGTCTGTATTATCTTGTAGAAAGGTTTAACGTGAAAAATTACTGGTAACTAATTAATAAAATGTTGTTATAATATTTATTTAAGGATTTTTTTAAGAAAACACAAGTATTAGTGTACATAGTGTTGCCATACTTTCGAAAAATCCCTAAAATATATCAAAAATTGAAAATTCCTTTTCTGCTACTGTCCCAGTTAAGTGATTAAATTTTCTATTAGTTTATTAGTTTGGTTTTCATTCTTTCAGATTTGTCCCTATTATGCGGCTGTCTCAATTAAGCGGAATCCACTGTATGTTTATTTATTTATTATTTTTTGCATATTTTACGTCCCTTTCCAATCAGGAAGATTACTAAGGGGCAGGGCCAGTTCCAACCATGGGCTGCACCTACACCGTGGAGGGGGGCCGGATGGTGAAGGACGGGGATTGCCGGGACAGGCCCAGGACCCAAAAAACTTTTCAGGCGTTACCAAACCTATGATGCATACCCAGATCCTCTTGCATGGCACACTGACAGTTATATATTTATTATGTGAGATAATTTTTAATACAATTAAATAAATCTAAAAAAAAAAAAATAGAACATGTTTAATGCAACATAATATTTAATGCAATGGGTGGTCTTGTTTTTCAGCACAAATTCTCTCAAATTGGTGCCATGAAAGATATAGCTACTCACAATTCTTTTTCAATCACTAAATGAGATCATTATTTTATCTTTAAAACAGCTACTTTTCCTGGGTATATGAATTTTTGTACTGTATTTATAACCTTTTTGCTGATTAATATTTTCTTGACATCAATTTGAATTTATTTATTATTTGTTTTTCTCAAAAATAATGTTTTTGTTAATTCTTCCATGCCCTGTTGGAATAGACTTGCGTCCCACAGTTTTGAAAACATTGCTGTACTCCATTTACTTGTGCTACTACAAACCCCGGCTGCTGATGTGCAATCCGTGAAGCTTACACTAGCTTTTAAATATTTATCATGTTTAATTAACCTAATAACTTGTTTATTATGTAGCTTAAAATAAATATAAATTTTATTATTTATATTATACATTTATTAACATTATTATAATTATAAATTTAATATTGTTTTTATTTTGATATTTTTATTTACTTAAATTAGGCTTTACAAGATGAAGGACATGATCCAGAAAATTATTTATTTGAAGTTCCTGTTGAAATTACACCTGTTAAGAAACCTGTTCCAAAAAGATCAAATAGTAAGTTCTTAGAGTTTGAATTTTTGTTTTAATCATTTGCTGTTAAAATTAAAAAATTTTTTGAATTTTCTTTTATATACAGTGGGTGATCGGTTAACGAACAGTTCGGATAACGAACACTTTTTTGAAAGATTTTTATGTTCAGTTAATGAACACATGTTCGGATAACGAACACTTCACAGAACAAACTGTGGGATCCGCGGGGGTCCAACTCCTCCAATTTTTAGGAGAAAGCTGGGTCCGGACCATTGAAACCCATCCTTCAATCTTCCGGTTGACCCCATCATGGGTGTTGGTTAGCCTGTGATGATGGCGGCTCTATAAGTGGCTACTGCCAGATAAAAATATTCCATGAGGATAATTTGGCTTAATTAACCTAACGGAATGACAGGCTTAGGCCTTGCGCGCTCGTAGACATATGGGTAAGGATGGAAGAAAGGTAGTTTTCCCAATTAAAATGAACTCAGAGACAACGTAAAACAAATCAAAGATTTATTAAAGAAGGTTAGAGATTTTACAATTTTTTGGTGTTAGAATGGCATCCATACCAGGTTGAGGTCAACAGGCTTGGAGATCTCTACCACGACGATGCTATTAATCATTTCCCAAACTTCAAGCAATTGTCGATCTTTACAAGAACTCAAATGTCACTTAACCAGTTCTATTGCAATATAACACCTCGCTGTGTCATTGGCTATGTAAGCTTTTATATGGAGTGACTTATAGTTTCGTGTTGCTTCATTTACATAAATTTGTGCAACAAGTTTAAATTTATTAGTTTACAGAGTAATCAATTCATGTCATTCTCCTTACAATTTAATTATAAACCAAACAAAACATTGATAAAAGATCATTCTTATTTTCTCATATTGGATCAGTGACAAAATTATGTAATGAGATGACGTCACAAACTGAGAAAACTCCTGTGGAAGACGGATATCCATTCCATAAAAACAGATGTTTGCTAAATACTATGACAGAGAACATGGAAGTAAGTTAACTCTTAAACAAAAATATAATATGTTAAATAATATTGAATATAATGATAAATAATAAAAAGAGCATAATAAAATAATAGACAGGATAGATCAGAGTTAACCTTTTCACACTTTGTTCTATTGTACTCAAGATATCCTTTTGTTGCATTGCATATCAAGTTATGTCCATCATCATTATAGATTGAGATAGGGGATATTTAAAGCAGGAGAGGGAACAAAGACTTGATATGCAATGCAACAAAAGGATATGTCCATCATCATTATAGATTGAGATAGGGGATATTTAAAGCAGGAGAGGGAACAAAGTTGACTAGGAGAAGAGGAATCTGATAGTTAGTGTTAACCAATGCAATTGTGTGCAAAGAGATATAGAATAAGAGAGGACACTTCTGTTACAGCCTATGTAACGAGAGAAATAAATCATCCAATCAGCTTGCTGATTTTTATACATGGTGCACAACTGATAGACAAATGAACTAACTATAAATATATAGTTGTTGAAGAGTACTGTTGATAATTTCACTGCTGTTTTGAGAAAATTTTAATTTGCTGTTGCCTTTAAGAAAACCAAATTTTAATTACTTTTAAATATTATATTGAGACTTAGAATTATTAAATTAATAATTCTGTTATTTTTATTAGTGTCAAATAAACAATTTTTTCATTAGTTTAATTGTTAAAATTGTTAGTTAAATTGTTTAAATTGTAAACATAAGCAATAATATATATACTAAATTTGAAATATTTCCAGTCAAAAAATATATTTAATAATTATTAAACTATATTTGTAAAGTGTACAATTTAAAAATAAATTCTTTTAATTATATATGTAAATTAAGTATAAAAATTTTAAAAAATCCATTAAAAATACTTAGAATAAATTACTGTACAATTATAAATATAGTGTTAAATTATGATGGACAATAGTAAAAATGATTTTCATTGTTTTAAAATTATGGTAAAAAATTTTTTTTATAACAAATTTTATAGAAGAAATATATAGCATAAAATTTCCTTTATTTAACATGCAATGTTTTTTAATTATTTTTGTCTAGATGACTGTGCCATAACCTAGCAAAAAAAAAAAACACATGGAATACACGGTCATCCTCTGTTGCCATTTTAAAACATGGCCGGATATTATAAATTTCTAATCAAGTTTCTGTAATCCCTGATAATTCTGATCAATTAGAAAATGATTTTTTTTTTCTCATTTGGTTTATTGGATTTATCTTTGTCACTGAGCAAAACCAGCCTTAGGTCTCTGGTTGCCCCAGGCGATTATCAAATTCATGGCCCCATAGTATAAGCTGCTTTTGAGATAACAATGTAAAAACGTGTGTGTGCATGGGGAAAAAATTATTTTACATAATGATAAAAACCATTAGTTCAGTTTTAGGTATCTTTCAATTTATCAGCATTCTAAAGATTTAAAGATGTTAAATATTGTTTGTTATTCACATCTAACATTTATTTCAGATAATTTTATTATTTCAGCACTAAATATTATTATGCACTTAATGTTATAAAAAAATTACACCTGCAATTAATACAAATGAATTAAAAAGCAACTTCTCTTGTTTTAATATTTCAGTTGTAGGTCTTTTACAGCTTTGTGTGGTTGGCCCCAAATAACTAGAAGTTAGGGTGAAAAATCAAAAGTACACTTATTAGAAAAAAGGAGCATGGATCCTAATAAAGAGTAGAGGAAATAAAATTGAGTCAAAAAGTTAAAGGCAAACATTTTATACACTAGGGTCAATGGACCAAGCTGGAATCATAATGGGGGCATGAGTTTTGAATTGAATCTAATTGTTGTGTACATATATTTTTTTGGCATTGTAATTGTTTGTATATTAGTAGATAGCAGGGTGGTCAAACTTTGTTACTACAAACTAGAGAGAATCTCATATACTTGAGCCACATTTTTCTAGAGTAATGTTAACCAATGATTTCAAAAATGATTTGTTATATATTTCATTTATACATACATTCCATTCAAAAGATACTAATGAAAAGTTTTTATTAGCATCTTTTGAATGGAATGTATATGTAAATGAAATATATAACAAATCATTTTTGAAATCATTGGTTAAGATTACTCTAAAAAATTGATTGTGGCTTTAACTCCATTGTTACTCCAAAATAATATGGTGGAACCTAACCCTGGTGTAAATCAAGGATTATCTGTATTATCTACTTTGAAATTAACTTTGTTTTCTAGGCCTTCTATGATTTTGATACATCCTCTAAAATCTCCAATTGTAATTGCTAGCAGATAAGACCAAAATTTATTACAAAAAAAAAAATTAAAGGCATTTGAATGCCTTTAAGTTTTATTCCTGTATTCCATACAAAAGGTGATATTCACTTAATTATATATTCAATTTTTATGATTTTTGTGTGATTTGATTCTGAATATTTCATTTTCTTATTTTATTAAATAAGTTTACTTTTTGTATTTGAAGAGCTCAGGGCAGGTGCTCCACTTACCTGAGTCTAAGTGTGATACTGCTTCATGCTAACTATTGACTTTAATGATATGAAACTGAATTGAAGGTACCAAAGAGTCACATGCAATTTGCAAGCCACAGTTTAGCCATTATGAGCATGTCTTGTTTGCCTACTGATACTATAAATATTGGGCTATATTGTAAGCTAAAATAACTAACTAAAGATAATACTCTAAATCAGCGTTTCTCAAATTTTTTTATTCGCGACCCCATTTTTAATTACGAGATTTTTCGCGACCCCAAATATTAAATATGAAATAAAACATACAAGTACATAAATCATTTACACACTTATTAAGATGAACACAATCAGCCAACTACACTGAAAATTCATATGTTGTCATACGTTAAATGTTGGGCATTTGTGAAATTACATAATAAACTGAAATTCAAGTGTTTGAATTTAATTTTTGTGACCCCCAGCATTTTGCTTCGCGACCCTTTCGACCCACAGTTTGAGAAATGCTGCTCTAAATAACTAGCTCAAGATAGGTACTGTTTTTGGATGACTATTTAAATGACTATAGATTTGACACTTTAACCTATTCAGTGCCATCGAATTTTTCTAATTAAGCCTAATCAAAATGCAAAAAAAAACCAAAAAATGTAAATTCCGATATCTCGCTTAATTTTCATCATTTTTTTGAAAGTTTTCATAATTTATTACGTTTTTTATTGTGATTCTAATGATGTAACAAATATTTTCAGATTTTATTTCTTTCACAATTTTTCGTTTATTATATGAGATCGGAGAAAACGCGATTTTTATATACTTTTTCAAAATGGCTCTTAAAATCAAACTCACCTTCCAATATCAGAGGACTAATTTCATTGGCTAAACAGATGATATTGCCAGGCAATTAATTTTCTTACATTTATCTGTCATTGGAGGCAGTCATTTGTTAGTTCCACATCTATATATATATATATTTTTATATTAAAGATAATGTTTGGCTCATCTTCCCGATCATGCCGATATCATATTTACATTAGGACGAACAATTCTGATTTGTTGTAGTATAGCGATTATTTCCCAAAATAGTGGGGAGTATCCTCTCTTATTCTATATCTCTTTGGTTGTGTGAATCCTGGCTATATGACAGATTGTAACTTACTATAATTCTAATAAACTAAAATATAAACATAACAAAAATGGGATTCAAATAGTAGCCATTTGAACCATTGAATTTTATGCAAATGTTTTTTACTTAAAACTGAATTCATCAATGTGACTACTATTAAAGTCTTTGAAACTATCAGAAGCTTTAACATTCAAAATTTATGTTAATGCATCACAGTGAACAAGAGTTTACAGCATCTTTATGACAAAAGTATTGTAATTTAGTGCCATCTTAATCTGATTTGTTGAATCTTCTGTCAAAATCATTGATATCCACAATTCATCTGGCTATTGGTTATAGAGCCATTGCATATCAACAAAATCTGAAAAAATGGCACAATCTTATGTTAACTATTAAACACTTTCAACAATTACTGGAAAATCTTCAGATCAACATAATTTTCTCAACAGAACACTTCCTCCTGTCCAAGTAGGCAATTTTTTAGTTTTCTTCTAGATTTGATATGAAGGAAGCTAAAGTAGGTGTCTTCATCGATGCCATATACAAAGATTGTACTCAAATTTCAAATGAAAATTCATTGTGTGAATTGCCTATGGTGTTCGAAGGATTTGCTGCCAAATGGTGGTATGAAGTGAAAAATACTGTAGACATCTGGAAAGATGTGATCATTTTGCTGCAAAAAAAATATGGTCCAGCAAAGCTACAACACAAGGTATACTTTTTCCTAAAGAATAGGAAGCAAATAAATGAATTGAAGTATATATCTGTAAAACATGATCTATACTAGTGCAGTTATGAACAAGTACTTTGAGCAAAGAAGTGTAGTTGGATATGATATATGGTCTTTTACACTAGTAAATTTGAAAGTTCTTCAAGATGCATTTGTTTCTTTCACTAATCTTTTGGAAAAAACACATCTGATAAAAGACTTAAACTGATCACAGAACTGTTAAGTCAAAAAAGATTTAGTTGCAATTTAGTGAAAATAGTCACATAGTGATTAACAAGTTAACACAAAGGGAGTAGTCATGAGAGTAAACATCTGATAGAAGACTTAAACTGATCACAGAACTGTTAAGTCAAAAAGATTTAGTTGCAAGTTAGTGAAAATAGTCACATAGTGATTAACAAGTTAACACAAAGGGAGTAGTCATGAGAGTAATCACATTGTTTTGTTTATTTGATTTCAACAAGTTTTGTCCTGCTTTTGACTGACTAATCTATGGCTTGCCTTATGCAAAGAAGAGAAATCAAAAGAAAAATTCAATGAAATGATGAAAATGAATTGTTGCAGTTTTTGTCACATTATGGAATACATTAAGGAAGAATACAGGAAATTTTCAGCCCAACAGTCAACAAATGGAAACTGAGAACAAAACAATTGTGGAGTCTCAAACTATATCAAGAGCTATTTCTCAGATTGAGTGCTGCAGATGAGGAAAATAGAGCACATTCACTCTAAATTTCTCTTCTGAGACCACATATGATTCATCTTCATTAGATTTTTGTGTTTTAAACTCCTGAAGAGAATTAAAATACAAAGCATACAGGTTTGGGTTTGATTCTTCACAGGAGATATAGGAATCAAATCCACATTTTCTTTATTTCTATTTACGGTATGCGCCAAAATATACAGTACTGAAACTCGCGCATCTCGAACACGTGGTTGCATCCTTTATTTCTATTTATTTTTTTAAAATAGTTATTCATTGGGTATTTAGCTAAGTGTAAAGATACACTCCCAACTCAATCTTTCAAAAACAGTTGCAAGAAATGAAATCGTTTAATTCTTTGAGAATACATGCAATAACATCATCCAATCTGAATAATAATGCTTCCAAACTGAAATTGCATATTAGTTAAAGAATTCTCTTTGATGCAGTCATAAACATTATAATGGTAAAAGACTGACTTAATTATAATATTCTATGAATAGGAAAATAGAAACTATCTGATAGGCTCACATTCAAGCTCATTTACATAAAGCTATCATATAAGTCATTCACAAGGAGAGACATCTGATCTTGACAAAGTTTTGAGGTGGTGTGAATTAAAAGCAATGCTAGGCTTAGCAATATTGTTAAATTGTCAATTGACAAGTTAAGCATTTTCTTATAATATGAGCAGAGATTTAGTAGTTTAGTTAAAGATTTCTTTGATATTTGGATTATTGTTCAATAACTTTGTTGTTGTTTTTTGGTTATTTGTTTGATAATTAAACAACTTATTATTATTTACTCATTATGCTTTATTATTATTTTAATAAAGCTTGTTTAACATTTTTGTAAATGTTTGTGTATTTAATAAATTATTTTTATTATTTAACTTTGTTTTGATATTTCTGTATGCTGGAGATAAAGGGCATCATGTCACAAAAGTGAAGTTTTACTGGAGAGAAGTTTAAAGATTTTTTTTGTTATTCTTTATTTCCAGCTTGCTTGTTAATGAATGTTTTTTCAATAAACCCATGTACGTTTATTCTTTGGACTATTGACTTTTAAATTTAAAATATATTAAAAAAAAAAGTTTGTGGACATAATCCCATTTACTTTTAAATATCTCTGTTATTTATTGAAATAGGAGCTAGTACCCTATATCTCTGTGTAGTGTAATGAAAGTACATCAAACTAATAAGTGTTATTTCAATATTGAAAAAAAATGGACATAATGCCCTTTACCTCTGCATATAGATTTATTCCTTTGATAGTTTAAGTGCATTAATTGATTTTTGCCATTTTTATTCTAATATGTTTGTGATTTCATTAGCAGCTGTGAGTTCTAGTTCTTAAGTGTTAAAATAGTTACTCTGGAATTTATTTTTCCAATAGAACACCTGACCAGGAAGTGCACTGGAATTATTTCAGAATGTAGTCTGTTAGGTTTAGTATTGATAGTTTTTGAAATTTGCATCTTTAGAATTGGCTTTCAAATAGGGACTTGAGGATGTTTATTGATTTTCTTGTTTAACCTCTTCAGAGCCTTTAATGGGTATATAACTATTATTAATAACCAACCTCAACGATTTTGCAATAATGGCAGCCACTCGACCAGATGGCCAAGTAGTTACAAGAATGGAAGCATGCTGTATTGCTATTATGAAGTATTCTTATTTAATTCCCAGTCTCTAACCTCCAGATATTTTAGGTGTCCATGCTCATAATGACTTGATGAGTGCACGTACTGTTTGTTACCAATAATTGCTTAGAATATAAATGTGAGGTTATCAAGAAAGCATTAAAAGAAAATTGACATTGCTTTATTTTTATAGTTGCTGAAGTTTTTTACAAAGAAATGATTATGGAACAACCAAAATGTATCAAATCATTTTCTGCAAGTTCAGTACAGTTATTCAGAAATTGTCAATTCAGCTATTCTCCCAATCTCTAACATTGGTCTTAGCATATAGGACACTGATCAGTGTTATTTCAAATCAAACAGTTTTGTAAGTTTGAAAGCTGACAATTAAACCCTCAGTTTATATTTAAAGTGCCATACATAGATTTATGTCTTAAAAAAAAATTTTTTTCAAGCTTTTTCAAATAACATATCATCAAAATGATTATTGAATGTGATCAATAATTTGCACACTATCAAATAACTGGATGTGTTTAATTTCCTATTGATAATTTCTGTCATTTTTTTTTTAATTTACAAACATTAGATACTGTTATGCTGAAATGTGCTACTAATAGCATCTATAATATATTTTGATTTAAAGAGATTAAAACAAGTTACTCAAGATTGAAGAACTGATCACATGGTCCTTTCCATTAATGAATTTTATATCTTTTTTTGTTGAAAATTCAAAATTATTGATTTCAAATTTATTGAAAACTATTAAATTTGGGTATAATAAAAGAGAAGCTATTTGCATGTTTTGGGGTAATATTTCAAGTAAATTATATATGCACACATACAAACAATATTGGGGCCATCTAGTTAAATTGTAAATACATTTCATTCATATTGGATAATATTTATCTGAGATATTTCCCCAAAATATGTGAATATCTTTTCTGTTTCTGATCTGATATCTACTATTTTAAAAGGCTTTATCCTCTAATACAGTGGTTCCCAATATTTTTTTCTCTCGCTTACCCCTTGATTAGAGTTTCTATTTATGAGTATTGCTTCTTTTCATTACTCCCTCTTACATCTTTCCACAGGCTGCCCACTCCTGCAGAGGGGTCAGTCAGATTGTGGAGGATAGGGATCAACAGGCTTGGCCCGGACCTCATAATAAATATTTTCAAAGAGTAGGACCCGAGATTCAAACTCGGGTCCTCCAGAGTTGAAAGCCAAAGTGTTTCCACATGGCCAATCTGGCAGTTCAATCAAACACTAAAATGAGTGACCACTTTCAATCAAAGTGACAACTTTGGCAAAGAGAGGGAAGGACACACATGTACTCTCATGATATGACTAGTGGTGGGCAGGTCTAGTGACAACTTTCACATAAGTTCCTCTTTATAAACTAAAACTCTATACAGTGGATTCCGCTTAATTGGGACACGTCGGGCCAAGCCATTTTGTCCCAAAAACAAAGTAATAATAAATTCTAAAATAAAATATGTAATTTGTATGGGACTAAGCCATTTTGGTCCAGCTGTCATCATTAAACCAAGTAATAATAAATTCTAAAATAAAATATGTAATTCGTAGGGATAAAAAAAATAATAATTAGGTACCTATTGTAATGCTTTAATAAAATTTAAAAAAATAATAATTAGATACCTATTTTAAGGATTTATTAAAATAGTAATAATTAGGTACTATTTTAATGCTTTATTAAAGTAGGTACCTAATTATTAGTTTTTTACCCAGGTATCTATTTTAATGCTTTATTAAAATAGGTACCTAATTATTAGCTTTTGTACCTATTTTAATGATTTATTAAAATAGGTACCTAATTATTAGTTAGCAATCTCCTCTGACATAATTCGTAGGTAAATAAATAATAGGTAAAAAATAATAATTAGGTACCTTATTTTAATGATTTATTAAAATAGGGACCTCTAATAATTAGGTACCTATTTTAATGATTTATTAAAATAGGTATCCTAATGTAATTAGGTACCTATTTTAATGCTTTATTAAAATAGGTACCTAATTATTATCTTTTTACCGATCTCAGTCTTCAATACTGGGCCGCTGATAATCACACCTCGCCCGCTAACTATAGAAATCCATTGATCTAATGCTTCTTCAATTTCTGAATCGATTATTGCGTTATTTTTCGTGGCAACATTAACTGCGATAATCGAGGTATTCCTGTATTCTCGTGGATTCAATTATCGCGTTTTTTCGTGGCAACATTAACTGCGATAATCGAGGTATTCCTGTATTTTTTGTTTTATAATATATTAATAATGAATTTGATTACTTATTTTTCTTAAAATTTTCATGAAAAAAATCAGATTTAATAAATTGTATTATTTTTAAAGGAAAATTAAATGATAGTGACAGTAATATTGATAGCCAAGAAGATTTGGGCATGGATGATCTAGATAGAGGTGATTCTGAAGATGAAAAGGTAATAAATTTTATGCATTAAAAAAATAATTACAAAAATTTATTAAAATAGTTTTTGTTCCAAATTGTATTAAATTTATTTTTAACTTTTTTGAGATAATACAATTGTTTTTAGCAAAACAGAAAACTAAACTGGATATATCAATATAATAATAATTTTATCATATAATATGCTATATATTGATTGATGCCTTTAGAGAGTGCATTCATCATTTATTTTTAATTTTATTTTCAACTTCAATCCATAATAATTAGCCTCCTTTCCAAAGAAAAATTAAATTTATGAAATCATCATGCTGTTTGTATGTTCTTAATGAGAACATACAAACAGCATGATGATTTCATAAATTTAATTTTTAACCATTAAAACTTCTAAAATAATTAGTAGATTTTCAAGAAATTTACCATTAAAACTCGTCTTGCTACTGCAACTGTTTAAAAATGGCAAGAGTTCAAACTTCTGAGATACTGTCTTAACAGTGTAATGCCTATTATAAGAATTTTATGTGAAATTTTATGCTGACATATTTTGTCTGAGCTCAATAATCACATAAATACTATGAAAAATTTATTGATTTTTAAGAATTTCTGAATGATAGCAGATATTTATTTATACTAAGGGCATTTTAAGTAGAAATTTATAGTTTTATTACAAGTAAGTAAACAAGAAATAATTTTTTTAACAATTTTTTAATTACATTTCATATATATCACTTTCCATTAATTAATTAATAATAATAATGTTCATTATTTTAATTGTAATTTTCCTTTGATGTATATCCTGACTGAAAAAATTTTCTGGATTTTACCTTTGCATCTATTAGAAATTATATTTTTCTTCAAAATATATCTATAACTTATTATTGATGATAATACATTTATCATTTCAAACCTGATATATAGAATATAGTGTTTGGAATAGGGCAATCTGTAATCTAATAATTTTTTATGGTTAGTTTTTTTTTTTTTTTTGATAAATTATATAATTGTATGAATGATCTTATTTTAAAGTTCATTCCCATAAATAGGGTAAATAAATTTAGACATGTTTGAATTCTTTTTTAAAGTTCATTCCCATAAATAGGGTAAATAAATTTAGACATGTTTGAATTCTTCCAATTTCATTTGACATTCCCAATGTAAAATATTAAAATTGAAAATGTGATTTATAAAATAGATCTAGTTCAATATAGGAAATAATACATCATAAACAACAGAATTTAGATTTTTGAAACTATTTTGGCTAAATTATCAGTTCTATTCATCTGATTTCTTGTATTCTTGAATTTAAAACCACTCAATTATATATTATAATTTCCAAAATAGAATATTGTAAATATAAATGTAAACAAAACAAATATTAATTGATAATACAAAAGCAAAAATTAGAATCTCCTTTCAACATAAAGTTAAAAATGTCACTAAACTTGGTGGCAGAGGAACAAATTTTAATAGCATATTGTACATAAAGAAGTATTTTTGTCTAGTAAAAAATAATTGAGCAGAATGCAATGCTTCAAAGAGTATAACATTGACAAAGATACAAATACTATAATATGATATTAAGATTACATTAAAATAAAATATAGTGAAAAATGTAAATTTAACATATAATAAAATAATCAAGTGTTCTAAAATGTGGTGACAGTTGACAGTGAACTTCTCTATAGTGGAGGAAAAAAGAGATAATTGAAATGATGATAGACAGCAAATCTTGCATAGTTTGGCTTATATGAAATATTTAGCAGTTGATCAGATTTGAAAAACACATTTAAATAAATATTAAAATAGTTTGACAACTAGTACAAATCTTTGTTATTCAATAATAATTACATAGCAGACATAATACATTCATTCTTCGCATTACAGCCTAGATACGTTCCGGAAAAGTTGGCCGTAAAGCGAAAAGCCATATA